>DWPT01002652.1:0-15800 GCA_018251895.1 Agathymus mariae mariae | reverse complement strand
ACTTTCAGCGACTTTTGGTGTAGCTGGTGTTTATACTTTTTTTTTTTTTTTTTTTTTTTTTTTTTTTTGCTATGAACTTTATTTTCTTTAAATGTATTAGAACAATATTTTTAAATTTAGAATATGTAGATGAAAATGTTGTTATACATATGATGTTGGAAGAAAATTAAGGACGGCTTTCCAGCTACGCGGCATTATAGTGATTTTGTTTTATATATATATTTTACGTGTGTTTGCTACACATAAAATTAAATATAACAAACATTAAAAAAATATGTATAAACTTAAGAAAGTTTGGTAGTTTGTGTTTGTTCGAAAATATCTACAATAGATTTAATATTTAGATCGTAAACTTTATATAATTATAAATGACGTATATACAATATATTGTAAACAAAATATTATATAAAATATAAATACAATATTTTGTTTGCTAATAGCAATATTAAATGAATGTCTACAACGGCTTTGAAATAAATGACATCAATTCCTTTCCTTTCATTTCAAATATAAAAAGCACAATGAAAAATTATAAAAAAGAAAATGTGTCCAAGGGAGTAACCCACGATCGAGTTTTATATAGAAAAGTTTGTAGAAAAGCTTTATGTGACTGGGAGGGATTGTGTAGAGTAACAACTCGGTCTTATTAACGTCGCTAACAAATATTCGTCGCAGATAATAAAGTCACAATACAGTTTGAAGTATAGGTAGCGTCAGCAAAGAAGTCATACTTAGTGAAATTGTTTAATCTCTACAATGATATCTTTTTAATTAATAAAAAAAGCCAAGCTCTATTTTACATTGATTTTGAAAATATAAATAGAGGTAAGTTTTGTTATTAATATATGGTTCAAAACAATTTTTTATCTGGCTGATTTTATACAGTTATTGTTAAATTTTATGCAATGGACGTTTACTGCGGCGGGAGACTCGTTACTGGCTCCTCGACGCTACAACTAACTTCTTTACTACCCAAAACCATTGACACCGTAAAAAATTGCCGCTACAATATTGTTAAGGCTTATTAAATACGTAAGTAAGTATTCAGAACCTCATGGAGTCTGTGAACCTTACACAATTTTGTTCCTTCTACTTATATTAACGTAATTTTGAATAAATATTTATTGCTTTTAATGTAACTTAACGTGGATTGTGTTTTCATTGTGAGTTACTTAACATTTACATGTGAAGTACTTCAAAGTTGAGGTGATTTTCGAATACAATGAAAACAAGTATAGCAACTCTGACATTTCAATTTCTCTGTATTATTTACATAAGGAGCTTTTGTTATGATTCAGGAAAAATGGAGCACAGCCAACACGCGCTTCAATGCAGATTTAAAGAATGATTAGTAATTAATTCACGCTTTGATAACTGCTTCCTGCAAATACGAGTTCTCAGAATTTTTTTGACTCTCCATTAACGTTTTCAAAATATGTTTAATCACAGCTTAGTGTATGTAAAAGTGTGTGTCACTTGTCATTTCTTATTTCTAACAACAAATCAAAATTCAAATCCCCATAAAGTGATAAGCTCGTGTCAAATGAAAGTGATCCAATATTACACGACTTTAGACGCGGCCGGAAGTTAGTTGGGTGATTGTTATTGGTAAACTCTTTTAAGTGCTTACGTGCTTCGTGTATTGCATACACGACGTTGAAGGCCTTTGAATGTTATAAAAACTTCCGACATTTGGGTTGGCCACTAAACCCTCCACTAATCCGCCCTGGTTGTGGTGATGGAGTGCTTATGCTAACTCAATAGCAAGAAAAAGGCTGTGTCCTGAAGTGGTCCGCAAATGCCCAAGGTTACTACCGTCATCTTTTTCAGTGAAGTGAAGCAATAAACTATAATGTATTTTCATGTTTATATGATTTAAATCTATTATTTTATTAAATAAATTGTAAGAATATTTATTGTCAACTTACATATAAACATCTGAATTTACGCTATAATTAGTTTCAGTTGTTCGGCTTCCTGTAGAGGCAATTTGAATTCAAATATAACTTGTTATTACGTAGGCTGAGGCTTTTATTTTGATTATAATATATCAACAACTTACAGTAATAATAATAATAATAAACCTGCTATATTGTGGGGTTAAAATTTAAAATACCATCCTAATTTCGCTTCATAACTTGTGCCCCGAGTAGGGACTGAATTCAAAAACCGATTTACATGGAATGACCTTTGTAATGTTAGGCTTATATTTTCATTAGTATTCATTTACATACTTGAATATGTTATATTTGTTTGTCAAAATAAGCGACGTGAATTTTTTTTTTCTAATTAAAAATTCGGCTTGGTCGTTAATTAAGTCATCCAGACAAGTTTGATGGAAGAAATATTTTATTTATAAAGTAGTAACCCGTCGTTGCGTCACCTTGGGAAACTTTATTTTAACGTTTACAAACAGTAATCATATGTTATTTTAGTTATAATCTTATTATAGTTTTAGTGATTATTGCATTCAGACAAAGAAACAGAGATTTTTTTACCATTTTGTCTATGACCATCCGAAATAACGTATTTTTTAAAAAGGTGCCGTGGTTCTGAAGTTTACGCTCCGTATCACGTAACAGATTCACAAAATGGTCACTGTATCTTTATTTACTTAATATAGATATAGTCTGTCAGTGCACTGTTCAAAAACTGTTCTGTTTCAATTTGATTTCAACTGTGGTTATAATTTAAATGGTAATCATTTCTTAAACCACGAAACATATTTGTCCAAATGCTCATTATTAAAAAAACCTATGCATAATATGTATTTAAAAAAATCGATTTTAAATATTCTAGATAAAAACATAAAATAAAAACATTAATTAAAAACTATTTTTTAAAAACATATGAAATACATTATCGACGGCGGCGCTATTGGATTCTTAATCGAGTTTAAGAATGGAGGAGCTTATTCGTGTGTATATATTTACATACAAACCATAATTACTTTATTTATGAACTAATTTTGCCTTTTTTTAGTGTATAAGAGAGATTTAGTCTCTTTTGAGTCTCGTGAGGATCTGATGACGAAGTCTGAAGATAAATAAAATGAAAGTTCAGTAATGCCTTAAACATTTTATCGCAGCTGGCTGGCAGCGCTCTAGGAGGTCTTTCGTCGTAACAATAATTTTGATTATGATCCGAATGATAACTGTTATTGTAATCACATCACAAATGTAATTAAAAATCGGCCATTCGTTTTAGAGTAACATGTAATTAGACAAAAATGTTGTGCTCGGGTCCAAATCGTGTACATAACATAATAGCAATTATTCTTTTAATATATATTTTATGTACAAATTTTTTCATTACTATTTTATTTTACGTTTAGATTTAATTTTAGTTAAGGATAGTGAAATTGTAATTGGTGTGATTAAAAAAATTGTAAGATATAAAATTACTTAAAATATAAATACCTTCAAGTATAATAATTTCAAGCATGTTTAACATCAATTAAATAATTTTGTTTACTAATGTCTCATTTTCGTTGTAAAGCAGGGCCACATTAATCGCAGCCACCGTTCAAGCTATTGAAGTGAGTTTGAAAGGAGGGCAATTATTATGTAAATTCCGGTGGAATCATCCTGGAACACGAGTACGCTTGTAATAAAATACCTTTTCCACGAAGATATTGCGCTCCTAGTCATATGTTATTGCGAGATCTTTTAAAAACATAATTAATAAGGTTTTGGGGTGTGAATGGATCCTTCCAACCTTAAGTCCAAATTCCAACTGAAAAATTGAATAGGTCTGACATTAGGTTTCTTATTTGAAGGTCGCTGGGCCGGTTTACAGGGGATTCGACGAAGTGTTGCCATTTAAGAAGCGTAGAAGGCGAAGGGAGCAGTGGGGGTGGAGAGATAATACCTTCCCAAAAACTTCAATATGTACGCTGGCCAGGAATTTGAATTTTTTTGAAAACGTATGTTGCTATTTTATACTACATATAAAACAAAACACTAATGTACGCGTATTATTAATTATTATGCGTATTATTATTATTATACGTATAATTTTAAATCCTGTCAATCAATTGCTAGGAGGAAAACCTCATGACAATTGATTGACACAATTTAACGATATTGCTCAGTTATATCTCAAGTTGCTTCTCTTAATAAGTGACTTTTACACAGCGTTTTACATGAGTCTCATAGGGTATCCATCCTTAGGTAGTGAACGTACCACCTGTACGGACGGCGCGGTTTGCGTCGTCATTCATTGTGCGCACTGCAAAGGACTGGAATAACTTGCCCGCGTCAGTGTTCTCGCCCTCTTTCAACGTAGGAGTCTTCAAGAGGAGAGTGAATAGGCTCTTATAAGTTAATGCGTTCACCATCTCATGACTTCATCACCACTTTCCATCAGGTGGGATTGTTGTTAAGTATTAACTTATTCTATGTAAAAAAAGGAAATGTCAAATAGAGAGCAACAGTAGTTGTGCCCTCACTAAGTTAAGCGCAAAGCATACATTCTCATAATATGATGTGGCTCTTCTGGAAGTATTATAGTTTATTTTGATATATCAATTAAGGGCATTACATAAGCTTCAAATGCTGAAAGTATCTTTATTAGAAAAATTAATAATTTAATTTCAAGTATTATCATCAAGAAAAACAATTATTTGTCAAGTCATTTAAAAGCAAAGTTATATTAACATGACATTTAAAATAGAACTACTACTGTTTCAGATTAAAAAGCTCCATATCCATTTGTCATGTAAATCTACGTTCATAATCTAGCAATTAATTTTATAATTGAATAAAAATAAATAATTGAGTAAAAAATATTTTTCTTTTACCATCCCCTTAACTTGGCTCTTTGTAAAATATGTTTTTCGAGACAATCAATATTAGTCGTATATATATGTATATATATATATATATAGGTACATGATTATTAAAAATGCTCAATCAAATATTCTCACTAAAAACAATTTTCATGAAGATCGGTCAAGCCGTTTTTGAGTTATAACGAGACACAGAGAATCAACAGATCTATAATATAATAGTATAGATTTGGCACTTTTGCACAAACTTATTTTTTGAGATAGAATCTATACAAACATATCAACTTAAGAATTATATTGATTCGTTAAAAACATTTTTTTTTTAATTTTACTTTACAAATAAAACACGAGAAATCGAATTAAAATCTCATAACATTGTTCGCGTATTTTAATATTAGTACATTTCGACATTTATACTTACAATAGTTTTTAATTGAATCAACTTTTACATGTATTTAATCACCTTTTATTCATTTAACAAATCAACCGTTGTTAAACCTAAAGTAACATTTGTTATCGATGGATGAGTATGTTTGATACGAGTGTATCTATTAATTTCTCCTCCCTTCACTAGGTAACTTTATATCACTTATTCCGGTTTTTTTATGTGTTCGACTGGCAGATCGACAACTTAGTGGAGACCTAAGGAGACCTAAGATGACCTAAGGAGACCTAAGATGACCTAAGGTGACCTAAGGTGTCACCGACGTGCGACAACGTGACGGTGAACCCCAAGGTTATCACTGACGCATTGTCGACAAAGACGATAAGAAACCCGCTTAGTAATATAATTTTTGTTACTCGCCTGCATAGACCATTTGAATATACCTGCATCAGAATAAAATGAATAACTGATTCTTTTATTAACGAATAATGCTGCTCTGAGGCGAGTCAATTAAATATTGTCCAATCGTTGACAGGCAAAATATTGACAGCCTGCACGCGATGATGATGATAGTTTTGGACTATAATCAACTTAAATTAATAAACAGTATAAATTTAACAAAATCATGACAATATTATAAACAGTATTATTATACTGTGTGAATTTTCTGAGTTGATGTACCTATGTATATATGCGGAAAATAAATCTCCGAAGGTGCGGGCACCTGTTTGGAAAATTCTTTCATCATTCGACATGTACATTATTCAAGTTATTAATTCATAAATTCAATATAATAAGTTCAGAAAATTGATTAATGAATATGTTATAGTATAATGTTTCCATGTATATATACTTAATATTTTAAGTATTTTTATAATATTAACTAACGGCCCGTCTCGAATTCGTTCCAGTTCAATAATTCATTATGATACATTAGTATACACTTGATATTGTAACATATGTCCATGCAGAATAATGTACACTTTAAATGATAAAAGAACTTTTCAAAAAGGAGCTGCGGTTCCGGAGATTACTTTCCGCGTATACACTAACTCACAAAATTTGCTCCCTCTCTTTATAATATTAGTATACATATGTATAATTGTATATAAAACCTAACAGCGATTTATTACAACGAACTGCCAGACATAAAGACGCTGGATTTTAAGTCATAAATTATATATTAAGGTTCCTGTTTATAAATAACATGTCGTAAAATTCTAGAAAGACATCGTTCAGTGCCAACCCTCCCAGATAAGTAATTGTAAATCTTTATGTAGATTTTATTGCCAACAATAAATAAAGATAAGCAGGAAATTGTTTTGAATAAAATAATACATTTGACTAATTGTTTATGAATTTTATAGATATATATTTTTATTGCTGGTTAGAATTATGATGTAATCAAATAGTTCTAGTTTCTGGCTTCTCTTACGGCTTATATTCATATTAGTATTACCAAATTTGCTAACTAACATATACGAGTATGAGAATTTATAAATATAAATTTATAATTATAAAACTACTTACACACGTCTCCAAAATACCATCCCAAGTGACGTGATAGCATGCACATACCCAGAAATTAAGACAGCGCTAACCAAAAACCATTACCAAACATTTGTCTGGCACATAAATTGTCTGCACCAGTCGTGGATCAAACCTTTGCTTTTCTTATGACTAAAGTTAGAACACTGCAGGACTATATCATTAGGCCTCAATTATCATTCTAGACAAATTAATGTCTATATCCTGTACTACTGTCTGTTGCAGTCATCATTATCAGTTAAAAATTATAAACAGTTAAAATGTTTAAATTAAATTGAAAATAAACATGCATCATTGTATACGGCATATTGACGACATCGAAACATAGTCTGGTATCCGTAGACACAACTGGATACACTGACATTGGTAGATTTAACAATGTTTGTCTAGTTTATTTCCCACACAATATCTACATCCTTACAAGAGATTTATATAAAAGGGAATACCATAAACAATATTTATTTATTCATTTGTGAAATGGTATACATAAGTTTGAGTAAGTTTGAAAAGACCGTGACGTATAGATTATTGAAATCGGAAACACGACGATAAGATCAGGTACCAGCTTGTACGTGAAAAATAGGCGAATTAGACAAAAAAGTTTCGACTACCTCATCGTGTTTGTTAACTTCCTAAGATATTACAATATAATTTAAATTTATCTTCTAATTAATATCTTCAGCCATTTGGATACTTTAATGCTTTGAAGAAAATACATCCGAAGAAATTATAATTCCTTTTCCTTTTATACTAAAATATGCATGTCGTAGACAGTCTACGGATAATCTTATACTGCATTGCTCGTTACCAAGATCGAGAACTCTCTTCTCAAGCTCTCTGAGAGCTCGTGCGGAATTAAAGTTTAAAAATCGGGTAAAATGCAAACAGCAAAAGGTTTATGTAAGAATTTTAGTTCGCTAAGTTTTAATCATAAAATATTTTTTCCGATGGGTATAAACATTGACACTCAGATGTAAAATCGTATTGACAAAGATCGATAAGACAATAGAGCTCTTGTTGGAATTACCCACTTTCGGGACCGTACAATTTAAATAAAAAAAAATTGAAATCTGCACTTGTTTATATTAGGATTACTGGATTGAATGTAGTTCATAAACGAAAGTAAGTGGTCACTACTGACCATGAACGCAAACGAACGATAAGTATATATTTTGTATTTGATTCCATTATATATATACTGGCATTTTTCCGTGTGTATATATGCATGTACATTGACTTCGCTAGGCAATAATTAAAAATTCTCATTAATTTAGAGGTCACGTTCGTAACACTAATATTTTTACTTTTCTAAATCTGCTGTCGACATAGTGCTGAGTAATAACGGTCAAGGGAATATTTATTGCCACAATTGCTGATCCTAAGCCTCTGACCCTCTTTAAGATCGTATCGACGAAGTTTCTGAGACTTTATTTAAGTCTCAAAGAATTGCGCCTGTCGTAAAGAACTAGCATCTGAATCTATCCGTTATATAGGAACAAGATATATTATATATTTTTGGCACTTCTATGTACCTGTTATTAATAATATAGGTATTTTAACATTGATGTATTGAAATTCTACATAAATGTATATAAACGTTAAAATGTTATACTAGTAGCCCACTCCCGACTTAGTCCGGGTTGAAAAATTTATAATATTTACATGATATGTAGCCTATGTCCATCCACAATAATGTATCTTTAACACGGTAAAACAATTTTTCAAATAGGTGCCGTGGTTCCAGAGATTATTTTCCGCATAACACAAACTCACAAAACTCACATTTTCTCTTTATACTATATTATAATACATTATATTTTATACACTTACAGTTTATACATCCGGTCCTCTAATATTTGATACATGTACATAATTATGTCTAAAACAATATAAATTAAGAATAAAACTTACGCAAAACCATGCATAGGACAGATACAAGACGCAGAGCAGAGACTAAATCACATAAAAATGGCGGGTCAGCGGGCGCATAGCTAACAATGTAGAATAAAAAATATCTTTCGAAATCTGACACGTAGTCAACCTTTAGTTTTTTGTGGATTCGTTGAGACGCTAGATTACATTACATTTATCAGATTTCTCTTACTTTAACACCGATATATCTGTGACTATGTGAATAGTCAAGTTTGCCCGACTACTTACTTGCTCAATCACCATCGTTGACCAAAGCGCGTTTGAGATATTCATAAACAATCCAGAAGAAAGACTTTTGAGTGCTCTATATATTTAATATAATCAAAGTAAGTCCAAGTACTATACAGTTCCATAGTCCTCCATGAATTCTCAAACTTGTGTGAAATGATAGATATCAATAGCTGTATAGCTAGCTTCCAATGCTAAAATCAGTTGCAAATTACTGTCGGATAATATTTACTCGACCATTTTTTGTCGGATAGCTCATCGGCTTGTTTGTCGGTTGTTTATATAACCAGCGGTCCCTCTGCCATTGAATAGTAACTGATACTCTTATATAATATTCTTGTTGCAACAAATTAGCTGAAATATCCGGAATTCACATAAAATATAACTTATTCTAGTAAAACATTGTGAGTACCATAGACAAATACAATTACGTAATCGTAAATAACCAAGACTCGACTACAGCAATTTATTATACACATATCTACGTCTCACTCGAAAATGTAACCCAGATGAAGAAGAACTCCATTCTGCAGGCTACTTACAAGAGAAGGCAGTTTACTTGTAATCGACGTTTTTTTCCCATTATTACTGACCAGTAGTTGTAGATAAAGCAAAATAATTTAAAAATGTGTTCGAAGCGCCATAATATTCACTTAATTTTACACAGTCTATTTATTGAAACTTTTTTATAATAACTAAAAAATCTGGTATACAGGATGATACAGTCTATTTATTGAAACTTTTTTATAATAACTAAAAAATCTGGTATACAGGTGATACTTATATAAAGGCCCTGTCTGTGAACTCATGGAATAAATGAAATTTTTTTGATATAACGTAATATTACTTAGAATATTAAATGCGTATAAATAGCCTTGCGTTACGATATGCAGGAGATACGTTACTTAAATTTTATATACGAAATATAAGTCATCGTTAGGCAGGCGGGTGTTTTTAGCGGTCGCGATCGCGCCACGAATTGGCAATAACGTGACGCGAGCAATTGCGGATTCGTCGGAAAATTGCGAATTACTACTGATATCCGACGTGGGACATTTTAGATATTTGAGCGAGCAGAGTTTATGTTGATGTCCTCGATATGTATCAGGGGTTTAGGAATTGTTCATTGCTCTTAGACAACTTACATTTTGAGTATTGCAGGTCATTAGGTTCCGGTAACACGTTTAGTAGATTTGGTAATTGCGTTTAATGAGTTTAACATAATCGGAGTATCTAATCATTTTATGCAGCATTAAAGAGTTAAGCAACATTAGGGGCGATTGGTAGTTGGATGGGTAACCGGTATTGCCCAACATTTTTGTCTACTTCTATGCTGCGAGAGGACGTTGAATTGTTGGATGAGTTTGATATTGTTAGATAGCAGTTTTTGACCGTTCGGTTGGTCTTTAACTTCCGCACCAATCGGCATTGAAGCAGCTTGGTGAAGTAGCAGTTAATGGGTTTGAGCCAATTGAAATATCGTCATGATGAATTCAAAAATCTTTACAGTTCCCGTGAGAAATCAGTTCCGACTAATTCGGAGCCCCTCTAGTCTTTTCTGAAGCCAGCAGTGTGGTAATTTATATCGTGATAAATAGTGTTTTGTTTGTAAAGAGTTTTAGGTAGCTACTTCGAACGCAAATATATAATGCTTCCGAAATACATGATATACACAAGTGCGTGACTGAACGGTCAACCCAAAACAAAATTTAAATGGATTTTCATATATTTCAAATTATTTATTCCTATACACATATTAATTAGTAATGAAACGTAAGTTAAACATTTCAAAGTTGCAACCTTAGTACACCTACTACTGTTTTTAGAATATACTTTCGTGCGCCAAATTGGCGAAATCATGTCAATCGCATATTAGGCGGACAGTTCCGAATGAGATAGCTCAACAATAGTAATTTAACTTTTAAATTGTAGCACTTCTATATAGGGAAATGTAAAGGATAAGTATAGGTATCAATTTAAGACACACTCGCACGACCTCATTGATAACAATTACAGATTAAACCATTTAAACCTGATCTTCACCGTCCAATTTGTTAATGTCCTACGTTCAATTCAGGAAACATTAAATTATCTTTTTTATATTAATAAAATTATAATTGATAGGTATCCTATATTGTCGATAATAAACAAGAATTGCACAAGCATTGGAAGTTATAACTGGAAAGTTATAATTGGAATCACTTCTTAGTGATCAAATGTTTTCTAAAATCAGACATTAAAGTGGAAGATGAAGTTTTAATTGGTAATATAGTTATTTATGTTAATTTTTATACATACTTGCGCACATGGAAATCCATCGCTCATTTTTAGGTGTGATGTACTAAAAAATAAAATCTAAATTCAAATTTGGAACACTAATTATAAAATTTCTACATTTCATTTTCAACTTTAAAAATCAATAAAAGTGATGTGATTTCATTCAGGAATATACTTTCCATCAGCGTCTATACAAATTTTCATATGTCTAGACTAATTTTGGAAACAATTATAAAAATGTAACTAGGGCTCCTCTTGTAGGACGTTGCTAGCCTGGTCGAATATTTTATTTTTATTTTAATTCTTTTTCTTTACTTGAGTTTATAATACCAGTGGAAACCGGTACCTTAAAAGGGTCTTTATCCCTAAATGCGATTCCGAAGTCGATTTAACTATTCATAGAGTTTAAAGCGACGTTTGAAATCGTTAAATGTATTTGGATAAAATGTATCCGAGGCAAACATGACAAGCTACACGATAAATCCATTTAACTTGTAAAAAAATTTTGGAAGAAGGTTTGATTTAAAATATCCATATTTTCATTTCATTACTATTCGTATTCGTTAATGAATTATAACTGACTGAGGACATTATCGTAAATCCTTCTATGTGGCCTGGTATATTTGCACAAATCCTTCCCCTTATTTTTTTATGTAAATACACGATGGAGATACAAGATCAGATGTGCCAATCGTCGTCACCCTCAAGATGAAAGCAGTATAATATGTTTTTCGCAATGACAATGACAAAAAATAACGTATTTACTACTTTATTATGTACGAATAATGAACTAGTTCATTTATATAATTAGACATTTGGGTGATTCATCATCAAACATCGCCCTACTTATTAAACTATGAAAGAAGTTCTTTTCGTTTCCATTCTGGGCACATTACTTACCAACAAGAAATATCGTCTATGTTATGAAAGAAGTTGTGACATATATAGCAATCAATTCATATAACTTTGATAATATTCTCTTGGTATTATTAGATTCAAATAATCGTTATAATTTCGGGAAAGAGCCACGATTTAATATTATCAATGCTAACACATTATTAAAACTTAAAGACGTTTTACCAAACCGCTCGGATGTGATACGATAGGATAAAAAAATGCAGGTTTATGATTTACACTAAATAATATGCAGTTTAGTTGCTGAATTTGTAATATTTTAATTTTACATACGTTAAATCTATATTAAATAATATATTTTGATTTCTCTATCACAACTTAATATGTACTCGTAATCACTTCCAGGTGCTTGCTTATTGATATTAAAGTTCTTATCTTGTCTATTAATTATTAGGTAATTTATAAAATTATAAGCTTGTACCATTATTGTATTTTAAATAGTAAGATGTCGATAGATAATCATTATAATAATCTAAGTATATGTAGATCGCAATTCGTATATTATATAGCTAAAATTTTCTTTCCAAATTAGAGGAATGCAAATTCCTAACAAATTTCGAATTCTACTACAAAACTTAAAGGTACTTGGAGTTGACAAATCTCACATGAACATTAAAATTATTATGAACATCGACTAGATAAATACCTGAGTATTTTACAAATTTCAGCGAAGTTAACAGTAATAATAAATTTTTGAGTCAACTTCTAAATGGGATGGAAAGAAAGTGTTATTTGCTAAGTTTGAGACAGCACAATCCTAACCAGATATAAATTGTTCTTTTTAAACTGAGTCAAATCAAGATCATTTTGTATGGTAAGTATTTATAAAAAAAAAAGTTAAGAATGTAAGTTGTAAGAGTACCAAAGCAATCCCAATAATAAAGTTGGCGTCTTGTTGTATTTATTTGTTTCAAGCGACAAAAATGTCCGTTTTACGAGATAAGAGACGATAATAAAATTAAGCCTAGCCTAAAATTAAAACTAGCCTGCTTTCTAAGGCAATTGTATTTCTGAATTCATTTTTATTTATTTTAAAATACAAAAGTCAAACCGTGCTTATCAAAATTTCATAAGTTTCCACGTCATTTGAACGTCATACACCATGGGACGATGCAACCAATTGGATATCGATGAAGCTATTTGATTCTTTTGCGTTGCTTCGTATTTGAAGAATCAGGTTATCTGCAAGTCAAAGAGTATCTATATTATTTTAGAAAGTACAGAGAAAAGTTTTAAAACATTAATACTAAGCTAACGTGTTACTGAGCTCCTGTTTCCATGGTAAATAACTAATATTTCTATCTGCGATTATTCAACATGAGTTGTGAAGTCGTAACGTTAATGTTATCACTTCAACGCTTCGGCTTAATATCTATATTCCTATCTTATTTAATACCGGTGAAAATTTTATGAAACACTTCTTCTCACATGGCACGTTGCGCCAACACTGAAAAGACCTAACGCGTATAACGGTAACCCAATACCGATCAAAATCGAGCATTCAAAACAAAAAAATATTCATATCAGTAAATACAGCCTACATAGCCACATACTTAATCACTTTAGCTTGCCAACCGTCAGGACCACGTAGATGATTTAATGTTTATTAAATATGAATTTACTTATTCTATATCCCACATATATTCAAGAGATCCACCATAGATAATTCTGGCCATTCAAAAAATACGTAGATATGAATGGTATAGGGGTTTTTATCCAACCCTGATTTCAAGTCAATCCCACTTGTGGTGAACCCTGTTGAGCACCTGACTAAGCGCTTTCATCAGATCCCTCCTCTTGGATGTTGCGGATTTCGATACTACACAAATTTACATTTACAATGTATGATGGTACAGTTATCAGCTAGCTACTAACTAGCTGAATTTTTAGTCGCAGCGTCGGTGAGCCAATCATAAGTGAGTCTCCTGATTTTTTCTTACTTGCCAACATGATGGTTGGTTTTGATATTACGAATATTCATGTTCACGTTGGTCACTTAAAACCAGGTGACTCGCGTACTTGTTTATCGGCTATTTAAATGAAAAACAACTGTTATAAAGGTTCCAGACTATGTAAGATCCAATAACACTCAGTATTCAGTTTATATGGACTGAACATCCAAAATCACCCAGGGAATGCAGCTGAAACATTGAGAATTCGGTATCTCGTGTTCACGTACAGGAGCGTTCATGCCACAAAAAACCAATATCCTCTTTCGTGACAGCGACTCTATAAATCCCCGCAATGTGCCTTTCCCTCAAGAATTGTGACTCTTACAACGAAAGTTTCAAATTTCTTGATTAATTTAGCAGCTGGTAGGCGGATACTGAGGGCAGTATTGCCTTGTCTAAAATTGGCCAGCCGTAACTCTGATAATGTTTGTCGAAATGAGCCGCACAATGGAACGAACGACGAGTCTGGGCGTGTTATGTTAACATCTCAGATTGAGAAGTTTATGGTTAGAACGATGTTTACACCTTTTGGATTGTTCCAACGGGAGTTTTCTTCGTATTTGGTGAGACCCTTTATTTCTCGTGCTCTTCCTGTAAATCTTTATAACTCAATTTCTCTTTGGGAAGTTTAGTGAAGCGAACATAATATGATTATAATCACATTGATAGAAGTATATGTTTGTTACTATAAACTAATATATAATAATAATAAGTATGATATATATTAATAATAATAATTGACGAGCCCAAATCCCAGTTGGCAGTGATCCTGCCTGCTGAGCTAAGGGTCCCAGGTTCGATTCCTGGCCGGGGCAGACATTTATGTGCCAGATAAATGTTTGTTCTCGGGTCCAACACAGGAAATCCTTGTGCGTGGATGTGAGTGTGTAAACGTTCATTTATTTAATGGTTTATTAATATACACAGTAACTTCATGACATTAACAGGTAAATTACAGGAAACTGGCACGTCTTCATACAATCTTGGACCAAACATGAAACAAGATGAAAGTGATGTATGTTTAATGTTACCATT
The DNA here is from genome assembly GCA_018251895.1 of Agathymus mariae mariae. Lineage (NCBI taxonomy): Eukaryota > Metazoa > Arthropoda > Insecta > Lepidoptera > Hesperiidae > Agathymus > Agathymus mariae. The sequence goes on along the minus strand of DWPT01002652.1, from coordinate 739 downwards.
TTATTCAACTTTCACAGAAAATTTGGCACATTTTAGCAATATGGCAATAATGATATTAGAGATTATTTATAGGTGAGGTTATGGCTATTTAAACAAATTTAACCATAAGCACGCCAATGACAATAACAGTTAGTAAGACGCATTAACTTGGTATTGATTTATTATAAGCTTATTATTAAATAAATAATTATAATGACGCATAGAAAATAAAATAAAATGACATATCAAATTATTCGAGCATAGATAGGTAGGCACTACACTGTAATTGTTTTCTGTACCTACATTGCACATTGCGTTATACTGTGAATATTATGCTATCATTATTTATATTTAACTATGGATTCATGCTACAGATAAATAATTCAAAGTAACAACCAGACAATATTGTTATCAAGGTAGAAACTTCCGACACTCAAATTGGCCACTTTCTTCTTCAATAATCCTCACAATAGCAAAAATAAACCCGTGACCTATAATGGTCCGTATAACTCAATTCCACGCGTTTTAAAATAATTAGGCAATCTACTTAATGATTGTATACGCATGCAATTTACTTTTCTCTTGCCCCAATGGCCACTCAACACTAGGTAAAAACTGCTTCCACTTTCATGTCAGCAAGAATTCTCCATCCCTTTAAGGATACGTCTAAAAAGTATGAGTGTGTGAACGTTCATTATTATTAATGTTATTATTATAAAATATGTCTATACACGTAGGAAGAATATATAGAGATAGGAAA
>DWPT01002651.1:0-15801 GCA_018251895.1 Agathymus mariae mariae | reverse complement strand
AGATTCAAATAGCGCGCGCGCGAGATTCAAATTACTTTTCGAACATATTTTTTTTTTGGTTTTATTCTGGAATAGAATTAAATATTCTTCGAATGTATGAGTGTATTATTTTTGCTGTCGGCGGGCCACCAGTATTCGACCGGCGGGCCGCGGTCTGTGCATCCATGCGTTAGATAGTAGACAGGATTGAGACCACAACGTTGGCCAAAAGGTTTCAATCAATTTGTGACCGTATCAAATAGAACGATCCTAAATTTGATTCCTAATCGGAGTCTATTCACACTGTTTTACAAATTTTCTCAATTATAAATATATGTACAACTGCAAAGTAGGAAATCCTGAGTTGTACGTTATTTAAACTACTCTGTTATATCTATACTTACTACACGTACTAAACTAACGTTGGTATCATCCAACACCACCCGCTTACCACATTTTTTTAATTAATCTGATCTGATTAATGCTTCTTATTGATTCGTGTCACGTTACCTTGAGATCGTTAACCAAAACTGTTCTAAAATATTGGTGGAAAACTGCTTCCCTTGTACTTTCTATTTAGTTTTACAGGAACATATAAACCTAATCTTTGATTTATATTCTTGGTTGTAGGAAAAATTAGAAAGGAAGAAAGAAAGAAAACCATTATTTCGTCTCATAACATGAATACTGCAACCTTGTAACATAATATAACATATAGACTTTTAACAAAAAAAAAAACAAAAAAAAAAAAAAACAAAAAAACAAAAAAAAAAAAAAAAAAAGAAACTTAAAAACCTAATAATAATAGTCATAAACCAGTTAACTGTTAACCGGTTGTTGCACTACCCTTCAAGTGATGATTAAAATACAATACAAAGATAGCAAAAAGGAATGGGGTCAACAAGCCACCTAGTGGAACGTCAGCATATTCACTAAACCAATCCGAATGAAAACATTGAATTCTAAACGTTGCCAACACTCATACAAATAACAATAAAACTAGTCAGACATAGTCATGTTTAAAAAGCATGAGCGTCAGTATTGTGAATGTCTAGCAGACAGATATTGCTGCAATCCACAAGATCAGCACCGTACTTACATCGTTCTATCAGTGATTTCCAGGATAATAGCCGCACTATGACCAAGGCCGATTAATATGATATATTTACCCAATATGATCAATTTGATCTACGAGCTCTTACAATGTAGACGCGTAATGTAAACCACAGACAGAAGTAATTTTTCGTAACATTACAATCACTTTTTATAAATACTGGTAGGTTACAATTCGCTAAATGTAGTATTAGTCACAGAAAAAATGGAGGCTTGACATAATGTGATTGGTCTAAAATTTACAAAAGTTGTATTATATTTTTGATAACAATGATTATGTATATTTTAAAATAAGGTATTATTCGGTTCTTGTATAATTGATTTTTACAAAACTAATATGTTATTTAGTGCGATCTATACACGAATTTAGACATTTTGTTGACTTAATCGTAGTTTTGGCTGCTGAATATGATTGAGACGGGCAGCACGGATAGTGAGAAACCCTGCAATAATCCCGAAACAATCCCTGCAAATCCAGTAGACAACATAACGGTAAGTAACTTGAGACAACAAAAGAAATATTACTTTATTTTACAAACAAGAATCGCGCTCCAATGATGGACAACGTAGCGATCATCTACATAAATTTACGGAAACTCTGAAGTAGGTTTCTTTAAATACTTTTACCCGACATTAAATTATTAATTGTTATTTTCGTTATTCAAAGATTTCGTTTTGATCTGTAACCTATGCAAAACTAAGGCAAGTCAAAGTGTGTTGTGTTGATGTAGAACACGATTTCCTCAGAGGAACTCAAATTCCAACCATGATTATTCATTAAAAATACTTACATATTTTGCAATTGAACCCCTAGTCGTGTATTTAATTTGTAGGCTAATATAGTACGAACAAATTTGTAACTCGTATAACCAAAGATTTGAACGTCGGTTTAACGCACGGGAAATTCGAATTCAAATCCTGAGCACAATTAAATTAATAATTATCACTTGCTTCCAATAAGGATAACAACGTGAAGAACCCTGCATACCTGAGAGGTATTCATAAGATTCTTAAACGGGTTTGAAATCTACCAATTCGCATTTGGCTAGCGAGGTGGCCTATATCCCTGTTATTGGGAATAAACCTGAGCCGTGCAGTGTGCCAATTACGTGTTGCAGTGATAATATTCGTAAATTATGATTTGAAGAAAATTCCTATTAGATATAATAAAATACGTATATATATAATAAATGAACGGATCATACCTGTCCATCTCTGAGCAGACTTTATACTTAATATGTATTATTTTGTAATTTAACTTGAAATTGATAAATGACACCTACAAACAAACCGATGTACAAACCTATTTCTACGAATCCATCCTTTCAAAATTTCATATTATTACAAAGCATATAACAGGGTTAATTTATTTTAAAGCGTTCTCTTGAACGTGACCATTATTGGTGCAGATACACTGTATAATGAGCGCTTTGCATGAACGGTATATAAAAATTTAGATATGTCTATCAACAATGGGTCTGAAGGATCTCTATGAACTAAGTGGAAGCGTTCATGTTAATTATTCATTAAGGGACCTTACTCGGTCACCATTGTACACGCCTCCTAGTCTGCTCATTAGTCCTAATGAGAAGACAAGAAGTCGCCTTATTAACTGAGAATTTTTTCTTTGTCTCTTCTTATAGATACATACATTATTTTATTTGTTCGTTAGACATTAAACGTTTGTTAGTATACAAAATAGTAACTACAAGTACAATATAATTTATCGTATTAAGAATGAACAGTTTACTCTATTATGTAATAGGGTAATTTTAAGTGCCGGACTAGTTACTATCCTCCTTTTAGAATCAACTGTGAAATGATTTTAATGTGTGTTGTATTATGCGGAATATGTCTTCTAAAAGTAATCTTATCTTCAACGACATAACAATGCGATATTCGTTGCCGGGCTGAACTGGCAGTGCCGAAAAATAATATTTATTTTACATCCGAAGACGTTTTTACTACAGATTCTTCAATTGCAATAAAATAGTTAGTTATTTAATAATCACATCACTATTCATATATTTTTAGGAATCAATGAAAGAAGACGAGGACATCGCTCGGTCTGAAGCTACATTTCGATACACAGTACAAAATGTTAGTCAACTAAAAGAACAGGTGCTATCACCGCCGTGTTACGTGCGGTGTCTTCCATGGAAAATCCTTGTATTAATACGCCACACATCCACGCCTGAGCGCCAGCAACAGAAAGCTCTAGGAATATTTCTCCAGTGTAACGGTGCATGTGACGCTCCAGGCTGGTCGTGCTATGGCTTGGGAGAATTAAAACTTCTTTCCTGCAAGCCGGACGGCGAACACTTATGTCGAAAAATCCATCACATGTACCATAGGTAAGCAATGTTTTTTTTTTTAATTTTTCAGCGAACGTGTAACGTGAATTTATTTTAAAATAAAGCTCAATTCATCAGCAAGGAAGACGACTGGGGGTTTGCTCATTTCATATCATGGAAAGACCTCATGGACCCTGACAATGGATTCGTAAAAGACGACAGCATTTCCATAGAGGCACACGTAGTTGCAGAAGCACCGCATGGAGTTTCATGGGATTCGAAGAAGCACACTGGATGTATCGGTATTTAATATTGTGTCTATAAGTTATTAACAAAGAAGTCATTTTCTGAACTAAAGTAATCTTTGCTTGTTCATGTCAACAGGATTGAAGAATCAAGGCGCTACTTGCTACATGAATTCTCTTTTACAAACACTGTTCTTCACTAATGTACTTCGCAAAGCAGTATACAAAATTCCAACTGTAGGGGACGATAGTTCCCGCTCGGTGGCTTTTGCCCTTCAAAGAGTATTTTACGATCTCCAATTCTCCGACAAACCGGTAGCTACTAAGAAACTTACAAAAAGTTTCGGATGGGAAACACTGGATTCTTTCATGCAACATGATGTACAGGAATTTTTACGAGTGAGTTGAGAACCATTTTTTAAAATTCCATAAAATTATATGACTTTGATGGGCTATAAAGACGGGTACTTACATTTTATTAATGTTTAATTAATAATGTTTAAAATTTATTAATGACATTAATTAAAGCTGTATAGGTTTCAACTTTTGCAGTACCGATGCATACGTGTAGGGGTTTATTATTATTACGATCTACAAATCAATAAATTTATCTTTTATAAATAGGAAAGTAAGACTACTTCAGTAAAATAAAGTGACTACTTTAGTAAAGTAAAGTATCTTATTTTCCTATTAATAAAAGGTAAGTCAATTTTGTTAATCATATTTTTGTTCCTAGATACAAATTTGTATGTTTGTAGACATAAGCATCCAGTTTACCTGATGTTGAGTGTTCCCTGCAACCTTAAGACATTACTAACCAATCATAGATGAAACCACTATTAAGGGAATGCAGTCACTGATATGTTGGTAATATTGAGGACTGAAATCAAACGCCTCAATTCAAGCGCAATTAAAGTTTCTTAACTTAATAAATAACTTCCAATTCACACAAGCAGTCGGATTATGAATGCTATGAGGTCTAATCTTAAATACAAGTACTTGTCTCAAAAATTACACCGTCGCAAAAATTCTACATACTATGAGCATAAAGTATCAAATGGTATTGTTGAAAAGGTGTTACTGGACAAGCTTGAAAATAAAATGAAAGGAACGCTGGTTGAAGGAACCGTGCCCAAGTTATTTGAAGGGAAAATGACGTCTTTTATCAAGTGTAAAAATGTTAATTGTACCAGCACTCGAGTGGAAACATTCTACGATATTCAACTAAGCGTTAAGGGAAAAAATGACAGTGAGTGTTTTCCGATATAATAAAGTTGCTTGTTAATTTTGATGTTCAATTTACATTTATTTACGCTGAAATTATTCAAGGAGTGTCTTCAAAAGTCTAAAATTTAATGCAGACTGAATTAAATAAAGTGAAATTTCTCATAAATAATCATTAGTACCTATATAACATTGAGTTGCAATTGATATAGACTATTTTGTCTTTGTGGATTTCTTTCAACGAACTCTTTAACACTGACACATCTGCACTAGAAATTTCCGTGTCTCGGACTACATGCACTCCAATACTTATGTCATAAATGTCTACATTAGCCTCGACAAGAAGTATCAACACAAAATGAGCCACATGATCGTCATTATCGTATGAGTATATAGCTACATCAGCCATTGTTACCATTGGAGCCCATAAACAAGTTTGATGTGAAATTGTTCCAGCCATCATTGAGTGAGCTAATATACTCAGCTTCTGATGCATCTTGCTAAACATAGGACAATACAATAACGTCAAGCCTTGCCAGAGATCGCGAGGCTGTGTGGCATTCAGTTTAATCTCGACAGTAATATATGTATGGATGTGTATGATGAGAGGGTTCTTCATCTGCCTGGTTAGCTTAACTTAATTCAAAAATTAACCATCTTTAAACGAGTGTCGGTTGCAGTGTCGAAAATTCAGATAAAAAAGTAGGCGTCCCATACATTGACTATCGACATAATAAAGACGACTGTAATGGAATGTCTCGCATGTGGAAAGTAAGAAGGAGTGATATATTATTGAGGTGTTCCATCTTAAACAAGTAAGGAGCATGACTTCAAGTAGGGACCAACATTAGTTATCTATACGATAAGTTTGTATTCCGATCGGGAATCGATATTGGGATACTTCGTTCGGAAGGATGGGCTAATTCGACTGTCTTTGTTCTAGTATACGAATCCTTTAGAGACTACATAAGCACGGAGCTCCTAGAGGGCGAAAATAAGTACGACGCCGGAGAACACGGGCTGCAGGAGGCGGAAAAGGGCGTCCGCTTCGATATGTTCCCGCCTGTATTGCATCTGCATCTCATGCGGTTTCAGTACGATCCGCAATGCGACGCCTCTGTCAAGTTCAATGACAGGTATTTCTGGAAGCAAATATGTTTAACCACGACCGTGTACAGTCATATACTGTCATAATAAATAAACGCTTACGCACCCACATTCTTGTCACAAATGGCATACAAAAATATCGAATATATCCCAACGATAATCATACATGGTGAGAAGATTTTTAAGCTGCCTAGCTTGCAATTTATCGCGAATTTTTAACATGTTTTGCTACATTATCGGGAAAAAAGTTAAAAAATGAATTCTAAGTTTATGTTTCTTAAAGTTTTCCTTTTAAGGTTCTGAGGTTTTACTCGTAATAACTAACAAAAAGGCAGCCAATCTATCTACATCTTAGTCAAAAAAAAAAATTCAAGGTAAACACTTATATAATATATATATATATATATATAATACTATGTTTATTTTAGATTTGAATTTTACGAAGAAATCAATTTGGATCCATATCTTCAAGAAACGCCACAGACATCGGCGCACTACACGCTCCACGCGGTATTGGTGCACTCTGGAGACAATCACGGCGGTCATTATGTTGTGTTCATCAACCCGAAGGGCGATGGAAAGGTGATTATTTTCAAACTTAACATTTGCTGGGCAACATTATCGAGTAAGAAGCTCCTTCCAACCCAAACCTCCTCCACTCTTAGTAACCTCAACCGACGAGACATTAATTTATTTTGGCGGTTGCTAGTCTTGTGACGTGACGTGTGTGTACATAACGTGATCACGATCGTATTCGTGTACGGTTGGTAAAAAATGTCTTCACCTTCCGTAAAAATTACCATCATCTTTTTCAAATAGACCGTGATATGTTTGAATGTGTTACGACTACAGTGAAAAGTGCCAATACACCATTGTCAACGCTTCCTACATGGTTGGTGATGCATTGGTGAGGCCACTTTTGTTACAGTATACATAAGCGGCGGTGATAATATCACTTGACTTATTATCAATCGGAAAAGCTCGATTTTCGAAATTAGCGACTGGTTACAGATGCTATTACAGACGAAGCATCTCTCACGATGTATTGAGAAATGATAAGAGGTAGTCCGTAAAGTCACGTACCGCCGGAAGTTACCCTTAACAGACGTTAAAGAGTACTTTAGGTTCTTAGAGAACATGAGTTTTCTACTCAGCCCTTTATCCCTCAATCCACGCTAGATAGAGTAAATTCTACTCCACGACTCCTCATAGCCAGACTTTTGGCATAATATAACACAGGGATATTGAGACCCGTGCCCTTTAGTAAGACTGTAATGGATAGTAACGCCGTTGGCATAATTCTGATATAAACAGCATCTGTTTTTGTATTTATGAGTTAGCAACCTGCCATCGCTTGGCTTTGAGGAAAAAAGTCCTTAACTCGACTGACTAAGAATTGCATTGCAATGAAAGAGTATCAGTTTGACATACTTGTGTATGTCAAATGAAGAATCCTTCATAAGTAGTATTAGAAAATGCATTATAACAAATTTTTGGTAGTATGCCACACGTTCATAATTATAATTATATAAATTTCGTATTTTAAAATATCCATTTAGGGATTGAATTTTGGAGTTCTCCTAGGGTGCTACATTAGGTAATTCGATACCTTAGAACTTTAGGTATATTCGTACAGAAAATGCTCATTATAATAAATAAGTTTGGATGTGGCGGCATTTAGATATTACCTATAGATTATCTAATAAATTGACTGATCCAGTACTTCACATCAGGTACTTCCAGACCTTAAAGTTTTATGTACCTATAGGCATCACATTAAATAGGTTTTGCTAAGGTGACATTTTGATATCTCTAATAATTTGTTTAATTTGTTACCCCATACTCCAAACCTTCAGTATTTATATACCCTCAGAAATTGCTTAACAGGATACACACATTAGAATAGGATTTTCAAGGTATTTTGATATCAATTAGCTAAGATCAAGATTGTCGTTATCAGAAACTGTCCCATATAATCAGTACCCTATATGTAGCCCCTGAAGCCCTCAATCAATTTGTTCTAAAGATTACCCCATAATCACAGACACAGAGACAAAATTTTTGTAAACATTGTTGGGTACCTAAAAGTATATGTTAAATTTAATTTGTTCACAATAATTTACATTCTACAATGTATTCCTATTTCAACAGTGGTGCAAATTCGATGATGACGTGGTTTCGCGGTGTACGAAGCAGGAAGCCATCGAGTACAACTTTGGAGGCAAAGAAGACGCGCCCTATCTGGCTAGGAGAGCCACCAGCGCCTATATGTTAATTTACATACAGTAAGGCATCCTACTAATCATAACCATGTTTGAATTTCGACAATCTATTATTTCACCTATAAATTGAAATAAAAAGCTGTATTTGGATGTGAGGCGCAGAGGATAGTCCTGTTTGTTCGCACCATATACTGTTAATCATCATATAGGCCGTATTGGGGCGGCCTAGAATACTCCCCTCAATCCCATGCTGGGAGAACAGTGTCATAAGAGGTGACAGAAGCCAGTCTGCCTGGTGATAGGACTTTGCGTAAAGATTATACTATCAGTATAATTATTAAGTCGTTAATATTATTACTTCCATGAAGTCTGCCTAGCTAGCTACCACCCTCCAGTTTGAGTCAGTCGCCAAACGACTCGTCGTGTACTGGTTGGAGGTTTGAGCGCCAGTACTTTCTTTCTTACCTTCTCATTTCCTGGCTGACAAAGCATCAGTTTTACCTTTGAGCTTGCTCATATCCATAGACAAAGGTTACCACTTACCATCAAGTGGCTCGTCTGCTCGTTTGTTGGCTATTACCATAAAAAAAGTTACTTAAGTGCCTAATGATAATAATAGCTTTAACTTGTCAATGCTTTGTTTTTTGTGGATGCTTAAATCTATTTACCTACCTATGACCAGCCTTGACCACTTAACGTATTCGAACTACACTATTAATTTCTCATTCATGTCATTTTTTTTATATAGGTATATTTATATTAAATCTATTATGATGTTATTATGGAAACGCAAAATTATATTCGGATACGATTAAGTTATTATTGTACATAGTAGGTATTTTGGTTTATAAAACGTTCGCCAAAGGCGCGCTTACCACATTTTGCGACCGCAAATACGTATTAGGGTAAGGTTGAGATACACTAGCGCGAATGTTTGTGAAGCCGCTGAGACCACAATAATATACAGTGTACGGTTGCTTTTAATTTCTGTTATTATTTCAATTAAACCACAATGTATATTTTTCACTGCGGACATGGTCTCGTTATTATTAAATAAGTAAACCTGATTATTAGTGCCGGACAGTTGAAATGTCGAGATGATACATATTCTATGTCAAAGAACCATTTATGTTTACTGAAAAGCTTTAACAAAATCCACCCAGTGAAGATAAGGGTAACAAATCAACTTGTCTACGTATATTATTTTACGTATATATATTGTCTTAATAAATGTTTATTGTGTACTTTCATTTGTATTCATAAATTCTAAATCTAATAACGTCTTCATTTAACTAGCTCTCTGCGTACTATTATTACACTTCATATTGTTTTAATCTTAACAAACCAATTTATTATCTAGGTTTTGGATACAAACAAATAGAGACCTTAGGGGCTTCGGCATTGGAATTATCGTTTTCTCAATTAAACTGGTGTATATTTCAGAACGACTCAACTTAAGTACGTGCTACAAGAGGTGACTGAAAACGATATACCGACTGACCTTTGCGAGCGCATCAATGAGGAGATGCGAAACGAGATGGTAAGAACATGTAAATATCAACCTTATACGCAGCAATATAAGGTTTATTTTAACATTTTTGTTATATCTAAGCGGGGGCTGTTACGTATTTCAGGCGGCAGAAAAGTAAGATGCAGGAAATTTAGATCTGACACGTCAGTAAGCTCTGCAAAGTACTACTCGAAGATATTCAGCGCCCTAAAACAATTCTTCACTTTTCAGGCCCTAGCCGGCTCTAAATATAAAGGGAGGTAATTCTTCAGGACACGACGCCTAATAATACAGTAAAGTAACTTTGGTAATTAAAAATCACCCTTAAATAACATGCTGATGATGACTTGCACCTTTTTAAATCGATCGGGCGTTTTTATTTTATACGTGTGCCGATATATTTATCTTGTGTATATTTTCTTGTAATTATTTATGTACTTCTGTTAATAAAATTTGTTGCCGAATTCCTTGTTTTTCTTACTACATCAGCATTAACAGATTCTACGGTTAAATTTAGTGCGGCGTGAATGAAAGTTCATTTGTCAAGATTTTAATTATTTCAAACCAAAATAGCTTACCTTTACGCGGTGTCTTGGAGATTCCTTGGCCAGGTAAGCATCGGATTAAAACAGAAAATACATCCGTTATGTTTGTACTTTTCCTTTTCTGCCACCTAATTATTATTTCAGAATAACTTGTAAATTGACTCAACTGAATAGTTTAAATCTCTTTACAGCCAACCTCAAACGAGTTGTATGCCGATAAACCTGCTAATAATCCTTTTTTACAAGAATGATAACACCTAGTATACAATCTATTTGTTTGTAGTTTAAGAAATAGGTGCATCTTTTAGCAATATATCTCTCGCGGAAACAATAAATTTAGCTCCGATTACGAATAGCGCAAATCCTTTGCCAGGACAAAACCTTGCGGATTTACTAAATACTACGTCTGATAAATGTAGTCTGTGCTATTAATTAACTTCATTCAAGCTCGTTTATTTATTGCTGCAATGAAATTAGCGCCAGGTTAGTAAAATGAAGTATTTAGTAAAAAAGCTAAAGAGATGTCGTTATTCTTTTTAAGATTTCGTATGTTGAATGACAATATTGAATCCTTCACTTCCTCGTCTAGCTGTTTGTCAGTCTATCGGACTTAAATGTTTTCCTGATCTACCTTCTTTCCTTCCTTTAATAGACTGAAAAAGTTGAAGTAACACTTACGTGTTCCCTTCATGATGGGAACCATGTTGATATACTACTTACAAATGAGACGTCATATCAGTACTGGGTCTTTCGTAATCCTTTGTGTTATGAAAGAAAAGTTATAAACCCGCAACTGTGTTAGTGAGATATATAACCACCATATACATTACGCTGGCCAAGAATTGATAGGATTCTCACGCTTTGAGAACATTACGTAGAAAACTTTCAGTTTTTCTTACGGCGTTAACGAAGCGTTACTTTCGAACACATTTTTTTTTTTTTCGAATAACTTTGTAATCACCACGATGTAGAATTCGAACCAATGCTCCTCGCGGGTAAGATCAATATACAAATCACCAAATTTTGACTGCTGTTTTTATATATCGTGATTGTATAATGTAGCATAATCGTACAAATTGAACACTGCTCGAGTTGCTTGCTCACCTTGTGTTCCGATTATACTAATTTTTGGTACAATTCGCTCCCAATCGTTGGATATGGAAGAATTAAGCTAAGCGTAACAAAAGAGCCGCCTAACGAACTGGCGACGAAATGTAAAATTTTCACGTATCCCTTCAAACGCTTTCTCTTTTTATTTTTTTCTTATTCTCCAATAGAAATACTCTAGAGAATAAAAATAAAAAACCCTTTTAATAATTCTGGCAGTAACGAATCGGTCAAGGCTGTTTTTGCCTGGCAAGGTACCTCGCTCCTTGTGGAGTTATCCATGAAATATTTTAATGTATTTCATATATGATGACAGTGAAGCCCTAGTCTTGTCCGGAAAAATGTCAGTGCCTTTTGTGTTACGGACTTTAGTGGCCCGTTCAAACGCGATTATTGACATAAAAAACAACTCAGATATAACTACATTCCTAAACTTGTCATTGAAGTCGGTAATATATGTCTATTTGGTACTCCTGAGTGCCTAAATAAAACGTATCTATTATTTGTAAATCCTGTTGTTCCCAGCATACTTCAAACTGAACGCAGCGGCTTGGAGCAACTTATTTCACAATATAATAAGCAAGTGTGGTGGTGACGCTACAAGTGAACCGTACAATGAGTTATAAGAAGTATCTCGCACATATAAATTAATTTTTACCCATAACAGCCCTCTCCAGGTCACGAATAATAATTAAGAATTCCTAAAATGTACCTACTCTATAACTGGGTTTCAATGGATTTCGGATTTTGATGCTTAGGTTAGTGACCAACCCGTGTGGACATTGTTAAGTTATTCAATGTGTATTAATCTACTTTGCTACTAAACAACCCGCGAGTACAATATCCTTAGGTCATGCGTAGCACCGCCCTCCGTCCGACAAAGGTAACTTAATAATTTTTTGCTGCCCTAATGCTTTTGATACTGATATTCTTGATGATTTCGTTATATATCTACGTAAAAAAAACGTTGAAGCCAATCTACAGTTATCCTGACCTAGCTTAGCTACATAGGTACTGCCAAATTCTTTTCTGTAATTTCCCAATGGCTTTTCTTAATAAAAGAAAATTTATCACAATACTGCGCACAAAAATATCTCTTCACAAATGAGCACACTCGAATGAAGCCCCTTCACAAAATTCGAATAATAACGAGCCGAGAGCGGCATATCTTCGCTAATTAATCCTGAAGCTGTAGTATTAATTAGGAGACTTTTTCTTCGTCGCCAGAATTAAGCCGACGAGTCTCGGTAATTGCTAGCCCGCCAACCGAAGCTTCTACTATTTTTATTTAAAAGTCTGCCGGGGCTATTAATGAAATATAAACTTTTTGCAGATTCCGCGAGTTGTAACCGTATCGCAGGCGGTAGTTACAGAGTTACCGAGTAACGACTTATTGTATGACAAATATGTTTTATTTTTTTTCAATATCTGTCCAAGTTATAACCTATATTTGATAATAAATCCCTAGATGCCATAAATAAGTTAATGATATTGCCGCTTTGATAAGTTAAGTCCTTGTTGACTGTATTCAGTGGTACCGGCATACTATATCACCAATTTACATGACCCATATTTAAATTCTATCACACACACACACACACACACATTATTACGCAAACTTCCAAATGTTGAATCACGATTTAAACACATACATTTCTAAATTAAAACACTTCACAACAGTAACAATTTATTAGCGATAAAACTTACTGAAACTTAATATCACATCACGGGGACGTATACGGCGCTTTTTCAATGCAACTTCACGTACAAATTACGAGACTTGAGAGAACTCTTCATATCTGGTTACTCAAAGGTTTCAACAGCCCCCTGGTGTAATACCGGATGTTGAACAAAACCAAACATTCTTAAACTCTAAATAAATTTCCATTTAAATGCTTCGACATGTAATTCTGCAGATACACCTAATTGTCAGTACCATAAGTAATATTATTTATATCGAGAATTTAAAAAAGTACATATGATCTTATTTTATCTAATGCCTATTTCTAACACGAAAAGTGTGTTTTAATCGCCTTTTAGGAACAAAACTAATAAGTACAAAATCATCATTAAAACCCATTCTGTCTCACTGCTGAGCTCGGTTCTATTTCCTCTCACAATGAGAAGGGTTAACGCCGTAATCCGCCATGCTGGCCAAGTCTAAATCGGCAGACTAAGGTACGTTAATCTTTGGTAACATTATGAAGAACTGTCAGGTATGCAGATATTCTATGTTTTCCTTCACCGAAGCAAGTGATAATTTAATTGTAATTCGTACATTTTTTACTAAATTATAGAAAAATACGTGCAAGATTCGAACTCGAGTCACGCGCGCGAGAGATCTAGGTTCAAACCACTGGGCTACCACTGCTATAGTATATATAAGAGCAGAACAAGGTAAATGAAATGTAAAACTAGAGTATGCAAGTTCAAATAAAATAAAGAAAAAAAAACTTCAAGTTAATTATCCAAGAAAATACCTGTACATTACGAAATCATTTATTATTGCTAAATGCAACATGACTATTGACAGGGATTTTAAAATGCCACTAGAAGAAATTAAGCTACGTGAAGGTATATAAAGGGTTTTGAACAAATTGATTATAATATAGCTTTCTGCACTACATCATGCCAATAGTTGAAAACCTTTTATTTTAAGTAAATAATATATTGGCATGATGTATACCATTTAGGTACACGTTGGTCATCACATTACATTTTGTTCAGTCAACTTATAACAAAAGTTTCACAATGTTTTAAGAGCTCTAGATCTGTTTCGTTATTAACGAATACCTGCTACTCCAATATACGAAGCTGAAAGAAGAAAATCTTGAAAAATCGTGGATTACCTACAGCCTGACGAATCGCCGTTAGCCGTTGCTTCAACAGCATTAAAGTAATTAAAAAAGTACGTATAATTTATCACTGTTGAAGCCAGTTATAGCATAACTAACGTTAATATTAAGTATATAACTGTTTACCCGTAGCCAAATACCTACATTTTAAATAAATATTTATTAAAATAATTAGTTGTTAAAAATAAGCAGAGGTGCGTAAACAAAAATATTTATGTATATATGTGCAGATTCGCTCCACTATAGTAGTATTAAATTATAGATAAATTTGTTTAGTGTAAATACTTTAATCAAAATATGTTCAAGTAGCTGGTCAACACACTTTAAACGTTCATTAATTCATCATTAGTTTTAATTACATTTACATGTGCTAATTGCAGATGAACCGGCAGCACTGATAATAAATCGCGTTCAGTGAAAGGTATGAACTTGAACAATGAAAGTTAGGTAAAAGGACTGCCGTACTACGTCCATGCACCTAACAATTAAGCCCATAAATATATAATACGTAGTTCAAGATTTAGACAGCATTCTTTTGAGGTAGATTTACTTAATAAAGTATGCACACACAAAGTATACCAAGTTATCTTTAGAACTGCTCTGCTTTTCTAGTGTGTCCCCCTGGTATCGCCCGCCTCGGGATATACATCCACGTCTTCAGAAAATTAAGCCACTGCACAGATACAAAAGTAAATAATTGTTATTTATTAACATCTAATCACTTAACGTACATAAGCGATAATTTTCTTATCTCACAAATCAAACTTGCCCCTAATTTCGCAGTCAGTTTATTATAATGGTAAGTTTAACAATTTACCTAAACCTTATTGCAGTTAAACTTACCATAATAATACCCTTGTTATGTTTAAACCTAGTACGGATAAATTAACTAAGACATTTATCATTATATTTATTTTCAGCACGGAATCAACTGTAGAAATCAAATTTATGATTATTCTACAAGGGCTATTTTGTTACATAATTATTAATACATCGAACACAGACAACACCGAACAAAATCACTAACGGTACTATTACCGCGTTAATTAAATCACAAATCTCGACAATAATTTCTCGCGTGTACACAATTGCAGTTCGTCCGAGAGCAGATGTTTGCTGATCTAATGGCGTTTTCAATTTGCATCCAAATGGAGAATTCCTGAACTGGCATTGCTGAATACCGCTGAATACCGGGCCGAGTGCTCGCAGCTTGCTGCCCCAATCGGATTATCTAACGCTAACGACGCTCATTCAGTGTCCGGACCGGACCACACCACCGTGCGCTTTGCAGCAGAGAACAACAATGTGTGCAATAAACTGTTCTTGTTTACTTATATTATTGAAAACCTTAGGCTTATAAAAAATAAATAACAAATAAATCGAAGCATAAATATAAACGCTCACACACTGAAACCCCGCACTAGTGTTTTGACATGGACATTCACGAATTAGGCATCGCAAACGACCAGGCTTTTTTTATGTTAATAGCGACAAACGAGCAGACGATCCACTTGATGGTAAGTAATCACCTTCGCGCATGGACAACAACAAGACCAAAGCTATTACTGATGCGTTGTCAGCCAGGAAATGTGAAGAAAGA
>DWPT01002650.1:0-15802 GCA_018251895.1 Agathymus mariae mariae | reverse complement strand
GATTCATATCCAGTTGCACAGTATTAGTTTGGTGATGGATGTCGATGAACATATTTCCAGGTGAACAACTTGAACAGCAGCGCCGTGATCG
Source organism: Agathymus mariae mariae (assembly GCA_018251895.1). Taxonomy (NCBI): domain Eukaryota; kingdom Metazoa; phylum Arthropoda; class Insecta; order Lepidoptera; family Hesperiidae; genus Agathymus; species Agathymus mariae. The sequence continues at coordinate 15,711 of DWPT01002650.1, read as the reverse complement.
TTCATGCCAATCAGCTGCTCCCGGTGTTGCCTCCGCCCACATCGCACACTGCTATTATTGGTGAGTACGTGAATATTTTGGTTGGGTTAAAATCGTGCTTCGCTGTCATTGAATCTATAAAACACACCCGACATCGTAGTTCAGTATACTAAATATACTAAAGCTGTATATTGACCAACCCAACTATAAAATTATTGTTACAATCAGTAAAATTAATAATTTTACTATGAATATGAATGTTACCAACATTTCGGTGATGCTTTTGGTGTTATTGAAATCTTTGGGAGACGATCACCATTTACTGTCACTCATTTACCGTGGCTGGATTATACGTTTCATTTAGATTGAGATTAAACAACTTATAGTACTTATTATTTTATATACATGTTTCATAGAGGGCGGTGCTTTGACTTCGCGAGTAAAAATATGTTTTATCTACCCGTTCCTCCAGTGTCGACCGGTGGGGTCTCCGGTGGAGTGTTCCCCTGGCAATCGTTGGTGCCATTGCTCCGCGCTGCCTCGCCGCCGGCGCCGCAACCCGCCTCCCCGCGCACCCCGCGCACGCCTCACACCCCGCACACCCCACACACACCCCACACGCCGCACACACCGCACACGCCGCACACCAAACCCGAGGATCAAATCAAGACTGAGAACAACGGTTGGTAATGCTTTGTTTCTTAAATCCGGGATCAAATTCTCTGTTGATATGTTTGGATATTTATGTGTAACATGTCTAGTTTTCTCACCTTGGAACTCTAATGGGGGAGATACATACACCTGTTTTATTGAAGGATAATTTACACGGCTTAGAATAATAATTTATAATTCAACATATGGACTATTTATTATCTGTACTAGTGGATGGAATCCCAATGAATCCTCAGGATTTTATTCTTATTCGGAGGCTTTTAAAAGCTTGTCGTATACCTTTTCGTATACTAATAAAGATAAAAAAATTATCGGTATGACACATACCATTAAGTTGTAAAACCCATGGTGTCCATGTCCGCAGACGCGGTGACGTCGATGTGCGCGGACGAGGATGACGAGGTGTTTGAATGCGAGGAGCCAGGTGGCGCTGGCGGAGAGGACTCGACCAAGCGGCGCTCACAGAGCCTCTCGTCTCAGGATAAAGTGAGATTTTATTATTATTGTATTTAATAATAACAGGGTTCAATAATGTGTATACAAAGGGGTATGCGTTAATATACATTTTATTAATATACAGTGAATAAAGACAAGAAAAACAGTGAATAAAGGAGTGTCGACAACAATGAATGGAGTGGTATTAGGAGAGTCACACAAAAATCAACCACACAAAATCAAAGTCACTAGTTGATTCGAATTGCAATAAAACTGAAAGTGGTGTTATTATTATTGTTATTACTCGATTCCAAATATTATGAATGTGTACTGTTAGACCGAAGCGAGGTTTACATTTGTCAATGTGCCAATCATTGTAAGTGTTAGTTAGTACTTATGACAGCACTATATACAGTGAAATTGTCAACAGAAGGAGAGTCGCATAAAGCGGCCGATGAACGCGTTCATGATATTTTCGAAGCGACACCGACAGATGGTACACCAGATGCACCCCAACCAAGACAACCGCACCGTCAGCAAGATACTCGGCGAGTGGTGGTACGCTCTCAAGCCCGACGAGAAGCAGAAGTACAATGAGCTCGCCAGTCTGGTAACTTGGCACTCTTTCTATCGCTCTCTCTCTCTATCTTTCTCTTGTAGAAGACATTTTCCAGTTCTATTTAATTTGCACACCAAAGGGAGCAGCTCACGCATTGTGGGTTGCTTAGAAATGATACCGTTTAAAAATTGTTACTACATTAATAAATAATGTTACTACATTATTTTAACTCATATTCTAAGGACCTTTTTTCAACATTTTTATAATTTGTTAAACATCTCATAAACAATGAAGAAAAGTTTTATTGTAAAGAAACGAGTTTATATTAATTTAATATATATAATAGCTGATGGATTAGCGTGTAAATCGTAAATATTTTTTTTTTTACCTCTGTGTCAGTATAATTTTCTATATACAACAAAGTCATGTTTTGTTTAATGTACGTATGACACGTGTTCATGTGAGTTTAGTGAATGTGACTTATTAGTTTATGTTTAATGTGGTTTTTTTATTCAGGTGAAAGAAGCTCATTTCAAGGCATACCCCGAGTGGAAGTGGTGCAACAAGGACAGAAGGAAGTCTTCGAGTAGCCGAGATCCAACTGGGTCCATGCCACAGGTTATATATTATATACTTTTGACGACAACAGCCGAGATTTTGCTACCATTTGCACATTTAAAAGTCGATAATTCTTGTCACTCTTGTAAGCTTTTTAGTATTATACGTACAAAAAGGAGTAATAAGAATTTTAATAAGAGTTATTATAAGAAATAAAAGAATGAAGTTTATGATAGTTTTGCCAGCACGCTTATACAATTTTAAGAGTTCAGTGTATGCGGTGAAATTTTAAAATATTTTGGTTATAAAAATATTCAAGAAATTGGACGAAAATTTACCATTCCCTTCATGTCATAACTATCTTCGTCATATCGTCATGTCCCCTTATGCATTACAGGAAAACCACAATTTTCGATATTTTATCGAAATTTAAAAATTAATCATGTCGTACGCCAGTTTGATTTGTAGAATCTACTGAAAATAATTTCAAACGTTTTTCCGTCTTGCAGAGTCCGCGCACGCCATTGGACGGCCAAAACAGCGGCGCTCCCAACAGTGGGAACGACCTCCAGATGAACATGTCCACGTACAACCACGTCGGTTCACCGCAGCTCAGCGACGATGAGCCCATGGTGAGCTCATCTGAAACTAGCTACCTGAGCTTGTTTGATTCACTTAACATTAGATACATAAAATATTACTACTGAGACACAATTTTAAGTATATATCTACTATATTGTTAGTTACTTACTCTTCAAACATGCCGCAAACAATATGACGAGGACCGTTCCGCCAATAGCGTAGTGAATAAGAAGAATCTTCTAGATTATGTTTGTATATTCTCAAACACTTGAATAGATTCATCGAAGGGATTTAAAAAACATAATACTTACATACATTAATTGCTGACTAATTTAATAATATTTAGTTCATACATCGTCATATATGGCTCAGTAATCAGAAGTAAAACACAGTCTGTCTTCGATTCACAGTAAGTTTATTTGTAATATTTTATTATTAAATTAATTTTATTATTATCTTATTTACTCGCATGGACAGCATTGCTGGCGCACGGTCAGCAATTTTCTCGGCTGGATAATTCAATAATTGGTAATTCAAATAGGGTAACCTTTCCAGAACATTTCACTGTTTCAGCAATAGCCTACAACAAAAGTCGTAACAATTACTGGCACACTACTCTCCAGCCATCGCCCCCGTCCCTTAGCCAGGCTCCGTTGTAAAACGCGTGGCCGTGTGTCGAGTCGTAACGACGGCGCTGCGCCATCACTGTGGTCACGTGATGCGTTCCCATTAGTACCGTATTCTTGTCTGCTACACACGTGTATTTTTGAGTATTGTTCCAAACTACTACTATAAAATGTTGATCGTGACCTGGATTCATTTTAACATTTAGTGATTCGTGTTTGAATACATATTTACTGATATAACGGATTTATCACGGCTCACCAAATTCGGATCTGTCCGAGATCCTTTCTCAATAGCCACCATAAGAGTGCATAATGATAGTACAAAAAAATCGTTGCAATAACTCGGGTTCAATTTCGAATTATCAAGCTCTGACCTTGTTTGAGACCTTATATCTGGTCAAATATTTACATTGACCTTAAACTATTAAATTTCAGATGACACAGTCCCTAGAAGACCCACCGGCTCCTCCTCAGCCACTAGAGATTGACCTAAAGTGTGGTGAAAAAGTAACAGATTCCGATTCAGAAGGACTGGACACAAGAGACTGTCTAACGCATCACGATCACACCAGACGACCGAAGCCGATTAAAGCCAGGTAAACCTGGACCATTACACTGGAACACCACGCTTGAGTTTTTAAATAAAATCACCAAATTATTATATTATGGGTCAAAAGTTAAGGTTTTCAATATAAAAAATCATATACGTATTCAATTAATAGCGAGTGCGTTTGAAAATTTTCAAAAGTGCGTATAAACGTCTTTAAGTCGACATGTCTGTTCGTTCGCATCGATAACAGAAAACTGAGGGTTAATTTTTGTATGTAAAGGCAATACAAAAAATAAAATAATATATGGCGTTTAAGTTGTGTATGCTTATATGACTGATATGTGCAAATGCTAATATGCGTGTCTCCTGTTGTATTCCAATTGAAAATACGCATTCGTCTTTATTTTTCATTAATTATTTTTCAGAGCTGGTTCGTCTGACAATTTGTTGGGAGGCATCACTGCGTCCAGCCCGGGTGGTTCCAAGGTGTTCCAGCCTACCGGTGGAGCATTCAAATCCATGCATGCTGATACTGGTATTTTGATTTTTTTAAATATCCATGCCATAGCTTCCACGGCTCTTCGAACTGCACAAAATACGCCTTTAAAGTCATCGGTCAGCGGCTGCGTTGAACGCGCTCCCTTTGCACCAAGTTTGTACTGTAATCCCTCAATGGATTATTATTATTTTTAAGCTCTACTCTAGTTTTTTTTGTGTGTGTAATTTGGGAAAATAAATATTTTGCTATTCTATTGTTATAATATGATTATATGATATATCAGTCCAGTTCCTATTATCAGTTGGCATTTATGCCAACCTGGTGGATTTATCAGGTTAGGGATTTCGTTTTGTTTATGATTTGTTGGATATATTGGTGTTAATTTTTTTTAGTTAATATAAGATAGTCTATCTCTTTAAACATTGAAAGAGAAACATTGGCGATACCATCCTTCTTCCGGTCCATATTAACTTTCCGAACAACGTTCGCGTCAAGGATCAGATATAAGATTTTTTAAAGCGTTTCGAAAAGCGTGTTGATAACGGAATTCATTGATACTTTCATAGTCGGAGACGTGTCTATGATGCTATAGTGCTGTAGGTGTCCGTGGTAAGTGATGACTTACCATCAGATGGCCCGGCTGGTCGTTTGTCGACTACTAACATAAGATATTATGTCTCTACCAAGAATCATTATTATTTGTATTTGACGCAAAAGATTATTGTACATTTAAGTTAACCCATTAAATTTAATTTAATATAATAATAATCATATTCCGCAAGATGTACCGTAGCTGGTTCAGTAGCTTTTTTAATTTAGTTAAATGTATGTTGCATTAATTGTTACGTGAGTATTAATCTATTTTCTTTTTTATAACGAGCAAAATGTATTATGATGTTCCGTAGACATGTGTAGCAACTTAATAAATAATGTATTTTCGTAAAAACGCCTACCTTAACGATACCATATCTTTTTTTGTAACTTATGTATTTTTTCAGGCGACAACCACAGACAATGGACGGCGTTCACGACAGTTAACAAATCACTGTCGAGTCAAGTGCCGAGCTCGCCTCACATCTCCCAACCCCCCACTCCAAGCACTCAGAACCTGACCAGCAGCGTTCAGGGCATATCGCTGACCACGCCCAACATATCCACCCAGACCGCTCTGGACAACGCTATAGCGTCCATAATGAACTCGCCGACATCATCCAGCGGCGTGCAAGTTATATCGAGCGGCATCGCCATGTCCAGCCAGTCGGTCAACCAGTCCGTCAACCAGTCGATCGGCCAGCCCGTCAGCCAGCCGGTCGGCCAGCCGCCGACGTCGACGGCGCTGAACAACGCCTTGCTGAAGAGCGTGACGCTCGTCAAGAGAAACCTCACAGACAATACGACGGGTTAGTGTTTTGATATGTTTTTTGTTACTGCTATTCGTTATACAAATCTAATGACATGGAATATTGTAATTTGTAACTCATCTAATTATATTTTCACCGACTTTTAGATGTCCAAATAATTTCATTCGGAATCTCTGATAATATGATGTTTCTTTGATGCTTCATGTATTAAATTGACTTGATATTCTCATTAAGAAAATAGTTTATTTTCACTAGACTAACAGATAAATAGTTTAATCAACGCATAATAGATGTTCTTAGGTGTTTATGAATATTAAACGATATCTGTTTTATATTCAAAAATGTAGGTAGCTAATTTATAGCAATTCACGCGTCCGCAGGCCCCATAACGTTTACCGTGGACGCGTCCGGCAACTTGTTCATCAAGACGAGCCAACCCAGCGACAGTCCCAATGACTCCTCACAGATGCACTACCTACAAGTGCAGCGGCTGTATGTGCCGTCCTTTACCACTGGTTCGTGCCTATTTTAATACTTCATTATTGAACCGAGGATGGTCAATAGTTTATTTTTAGTATAAATTACGCTATGCTGTTTTCAAAATGCAAAAAGGAATGTTAACAAAAAATCCTTTAAAAATATTTAATTACAAAATTACAGAGAGGATTGGGAGATTTAGTAGCGTACATAAAGTTTATTTGGAGTAGTGTACGAAGCTAAGTTATATTTTTATGTATAATAAATACATTTAATTTAATAAAAAGTCAAATGTGTCAATGTCAAATACAGTATAATATGTAATATTTGTCTTTAAATAAACAAACTATCAGATTTACAGAATGCAATGGAACCGTAAAGTTTGCGTCACTTCAAAGTCATCCTTTTTCAACACTAAGTAGAATGTATGGTCGAAGCAAAAACGCATTAATTTTTTTTATATTTATTTTTAAAATGCAATTAATTTAACACAAATGCAATTTAATCAATTAGTCATATTTCGACCACTGGGCGGTCAGTATATGTGATATTTCTAAATACAACTCTTTAGTAACTCGAATGAACAAGTGGGGTCAGTTTACAACTCACCGTCACACGCTACCCTCGTATTTTTTAACATTCATATATACGTTACATGCATAACTAAACCTAAACGAATTCGGTACATGGCCTATAATGTTTATTTAGTAATGAATAAATATGTAAATATACATCACAGAAGTGGAGACCAAACCGAGCGCCAGCACGACCGTCACCACGAGCCAGTCGGTGCAGGGCGGACACTCCGTGATAGTGTCGCAGAGCAACGCTCACACCGCACCGCCCAAACCACAACCGTAACTATCTGTCGACGTAATGAAATTTAACTAGATTAATGTTACAAAATAACGCATCATACGTTTTGCCCAATATTTAATGCTTTAACTAAACGTGTATTTATTAACAAATACATAGAAGTCTGATTTTTAAAATTTTTAATCTTGATTCCAATAATTTTTTTTATCAAATAATGGAAGTTACTCGTTAGGAGAACATATAAAGTTTATTAGTTTAAACGCTGTATTAAAAAAATAAACACGAAATATATATTAAAAAAAATGTATTTAAAAAACGAAAATATATCTGATATATCACAAGTGCAAGTCATACACATATATGAGGTCGGTTCATATCTATGAAGTTACTTATTTAATAAGGATTATAGCACCATAACGCCTAGTATACATATTGAATTATAATAATCTGTAAACAGTCAATGGGACGTCCCTGCGGAGGAAGCTCGACCGTTCCCCCTGGCGCCGACGCCGGCGCAGCTCGGCCGTGCGCCGTTACAGAAGAGACTCAGTCGAGGTGACTGTTGAATTTACATACTCCATATTGCTACATAATAAAGCCAAACGTCAATAATTGGATTTTACAGACTTTTGACGAAGCCAAAAGTCAGTCGGTCAATTTGTAAATATCCTTAATATGGTTTTATTTAGCATAGAAAGTAATACTTAATTTCAATTACATAGATGTAATTTTAAAACACACTTTAAAAATCTAACTAAGATATCTAGCTGAACTGTGATAAAATTTTTGAAGTGAATTTATTTGCATTTTTAAACCACATCATACACTAAGGCAGAGTACACAACATATATATAATATACAAAAGGTATAACAATCCAAATATGTCACTAGGTACTTCAACCGGTTCAACCGGTAGTAACGAGCCGTCGGTCCCGCGCTCCGAGACCGGCCCGACGGCGACTCACGAGCCCGTGGAGCCGCCACATTCGCCCAAACACAACGACAACCTGCCTAGCCCGTCGCACAAGAAGAGCCTCTTCAAGAAAGGCAACGAGGATGGGAGGGACAAGTGAGTGAGGGATACTAACACATTTAAGTAATGAACAACTAATGATACTCAGCCGAGGCATCTGTAATATTGAAAACATCAAACTGGCGGATTTGCGTTCATTTACATTTTTCGTTTTATTTTCGATATATTCACACACAATTTACCGGTGCATCTAAAATAAAAATCATCATAAAAAAAAAATCTCAGACATGAAGAAATAAATGACAGTATTTGGTTGTTCACATGCAGAGTCATTGAGCTTATTTTTAAACTTTTCTTCGACAACCATAATCTATAGATTCATAATCAATAATTGATGGCTATTCAATACACATGCCAGTGTTAAAATAAGGCAATGTTTAGTGCAGTGTTCTGTTATACGGCCTTCTCCAACAGTCTTTTTAAAAAAAACTACTTTAACCACTAATACAATTAATTATGTCTCTAGTATTAATATCTGTTGGAAGTCGTAGTATTTCAATTTGACCTGTAATAACGACAGCGATATTAGACGTACCCACTGTACACATAAATGTACACTACTAAGACGTTGTCATGGTACAGATTAGAAATCCACGTGCTAGTAATAGAGTGAAACATTGAGGTGACCAGTGAACACGTGTCCAGGGTATTGGAGACAGTGAACTTCGAGCAGAAGTTCAGCACACTGCCGCAGTTCAAGCCGGAGTGCAGTCCGGGCGGCGCCATGGTGGTGCCACGCAGTCCGCAGCTCTACATGAGGAAGAAGCATAATAAAATTGGAATGGGTTCGTATTGTGACGATTGAAAAATTATTTCATTTTTTATTTTCATGAGAAACAGAGGAGAAAAGGGCGTACAACATATAAAACTCTTCACGCTTGCACCTCCTTGATCGTGTCACGTTGTTGGTGGCGTGGACATATACAAATATGATAACACATACACCCAAACATTGTGAATCAACACGTGACCTAATAATATACTTTTATATCTTATATAAGCGTCCACTCCGGACGGAAATCGAACTGAGGACTCCTCGTTCAGCCGGCAGGGTCACTATCAACTCAGGTATGGGTCCGTCCCCGTAATAACTGTTTATTATAAATTACCTTAACGATGATAACGTACTCAGGATAATAATATATGTATGTTCTAATAGCACATTTTTATATTTTCAGAGGAAGAAACAACAGTGGTGACCCCGCAGCTGGAGTCAGAGGTGATGAATGGCAACGGCATGCCCACTCCGCATTCTTACGGCACGCCGCACACAACCACCAAGCTGGTCGGCAATACGTTCTTCGGGCCGGACTTCAACATCGACAGCTTCAGAGGTAATTCCATTTTACATAGATATAATGGTGACTCTGTCGCTGCAGTTCGACGTTATTATTGATGATATTTATTTATTTATTTACAACTATTATAGGGAACACAACGAATAATACAAAAGGATCATGAACGATTATTAATATTGCTCAAGGTGACTACGTGTCAGTAAGTGTTACGTATTGATGTCGTTCTCAGTATCGGAGAGCGCGGAGGACATGTCCCCGCGCACACCTTGTTCGGCGACGGGCGGTGGTGGGGGCGGAGGTGCTAGCGCGCGGGGTGAAGCCAATCATCGCCGCGTGCTAGAGCAACGGCGCCATTTGGTGCTCAAGCTGTTCCAAGAGCAGGGCATGTTTCCCTCCACGCAGGCCACCACGCACTTCCAGGTGAGTGACGTACGCGTGCGTGCAATGCGTACAAGACTTGCACGTACACGGACTGGCCATCGTCGGACACGTTTTGTGTCAATTCAGAATGATATCCTTAACCATAAAATTTGCAGAGGAAGGCAAATTAATGCAGTGTTGCCATTGGCCTATTCGAAACAAGCTTATACTGATGGATACAGATTAGTGCATGGACAATACATATTATCATTTAGTAATTGTCGACAATCACATCAACTGTATGAAATATTGTAATATGAATGAAAACATTATGAATCAACAATTGATCATAAAGGTAATTAATGAATAACTGTAATGTACTTTTTTTATGTAATTAAACATTTGACAGAAATTTATAAATCGCCTGAATTATGTGTTATATGACAATAATTACAATTTACAATATTGTATGTACAAAGCCCCAGGGCTGTGTTGTGTACCAGTACACAACATTTTACTTATTTATTTATTATATTTCTTTCAATTATACCTAATTCTTAGCTATAGATAAATTTTATTATATGTTATCAATATTATTAACATGTAATCCAGGCTGAATAGATCATTTTCATAATTATTAAAAAAATATATATTAATAACACGAGCAAACATAATATTATATTTGAGTGTATGAATTTTGTTTATGTGTACTAAAATGTCGCTACAAAACATTTCAGGCCACGCACATGGACATATTCCCGACGAAGACGACGTTACAACTGAAAATTCGCGAGGTGCGACAGAAGCTGATGGCCCAGTCGAATCTCACGCCGCACTCCGAAGTCAACACGCCAACCAGTGAGTTGTTTTTATGATAATAACCGGCAAACTAGCCAACTATTTGACGGCACGTAGATAGTGGTGAAATTGCGCATTCAAACTTATGTATGCATAGATTTACTTGCAGACGTGAACTCTCCGATCGTGTCGGCGACGCTGCAGCCCACTTCGACGGCCAGCTAGCAACGCGGTTGCTCTGTCGTCATCGTGGTGCGACACTGACGTCAATGGTGACGCATATACCCCCATCCCCTCCCCACCACCGCGACTAGCGAGGACGTTGACTTGTGATCGTTGAACGTACAATCTTGGACAGATACCGGTTTGTGTGTGTACATGGTTAAAAATTTATTGAAAAGTTCAATAAAGAACTCATTTTAAGAACATTATCTGCGGCGGGTACTCTCTTTTATATCGATCGACACAATTACATGATCATGTCATAATGGTCACGAGACTACGATGACATTGATGCTAGTTATTGAGTGAAATTAACTGTGTATACTACAAAAATCGTGATTACCTGTTAGTTAACATAATATTATGTCCGCGGTAATTTAAATTTGATATCATGTCTCATGATGTTTTGTATATGAGTATAATGAAGAAGATTGACCGTACAAAATGTCATAGTTGGAAATTGAGATTGGTTCGAGATGCCACAGAAAATTTGCATTTACATTTGGCAGTGTTACCCCACGCGGCGATGGTGGCAATTGGTTACTATGTTGTAAATATAATAACCAAATAAATATTTTAAGAGGAAACAAATAGAAAATTCAATAAAAATGATTATTGTAAGTTGAATGTGATGTGTTGTTCGGAATGAATGGCGTTATATTTTTATCCAACTTGTTGATCATTTATTGGTTATATATCGTACATAATATAAATTATACACAATATACACCTTGTTGGATGTATTTTCTTTGTGTTACATAGAACTGGATTATCGTCTTTCCTTCACTTTGGTATCGGAATATGTAAACAGATGTTTATGTAAATAAATTACACATAGATAAGCCAGTGTAAGCGAAAACGAATGAACGAATATATTAGGCCTACTTTCTTAATATCTAAGAGTTTTCTTTTTCAAACAGACAGTGGGTATTGCAATACTTGTGATTACTACGGTGACGATAAAGTACCTTTTGGACCGTTTAGTTTTTATGCAACATTGCTCATAAGACATGTTGGGGACGCTTGGAATGGCATTAAATGGGTTTTGAATGACGTAAAACCTATGATTTTTATGTAGTCATAGTTTCTGGTCTGTCTAATAAAAAAGTGTTTAAATGATAACATTAATATCGAACGCTATTAATAACGAACTATTAATAAATTATGTTATTTTCATGTCAAAAGAAAATTACTCTCAGCGGCAGCTGTCGAAGCTGTCAAAAAATGACAGTTACCTTGACATGTTGTTAATGAATTGGAGAGGTACACCTTCCCCGATAACCCACTGTCTGACGTACCAGTATATACATCGTATTTAATTAAGATTAAATTAGAAATTCATACTTTTAGCAGTAGTGACTCCAACTAGAAGCTTAACTGTCATTCTTATTTACATCCATATCAATGTTGCGTGTCTGCTATAAACGATGTTTGACAGGTTTAAAACTTTGCCTGGATGCTAGTTCTTATTATTTAGCAGTACACAATGTTTCAGTCCCTTATTCATTAATCTAATATCAAAAATGTTAAATATTAGACAACAGTGCATGATACTTTGCGACATCAGATGTTGCTTATCTATTTCTACCACGCTATATAGGTGGTAGAACTTATAATTTGCTTGCAGAGGCATAGTCCGGTAATGATTCTGTTATAAAGCAAATTTCTACTAGCAACTTTGTATTTTGTTTTGAGTGTTGCAAGTTAGTTGCAAATCATAATCATCATAGTATAAATTTTCTGGTGGGGCAATGTATTTAAATATGTGGTCCATTTGATATTGGTTTTTTTTATATTTACGTGCCTGTAGCCTTCTCATATCTTTATACAGTAAATAAACCATGCTTGATTTTTATGTGATTAAAGCAGTTACACTATTTAGTTAAAGTTTAATCATCTATGGTATGTTGAAGCATTCAGAACAATGTTTGCATCAATTAGAAGTTTGTTTGAGCTAAAAGTATATTTGTGATCTGTAGTATGGACATTAAGTAAACTAAGTTTCTGGTAAGAAAACCGTTATTTATTTGTGTATAGCTAGCACATATTTTTCATTATGGCACGATCTCAGTACATTTTATTTGTATGTATGTATATTATCTGCTGTTGAAGTTGAAAGAGAGTGTATCGTTGTCTTACGTCTTTTACTAATGAAAATGTTCGATTCGATATTTTAGGCGGCATTAAAAATTAAGACATTTTTGCAGATAATATATTGAAACACTATTTCATACCTGTGTTATTATTTTCCATATGCAAATAGATTGCATTATGTACATTTAATAACAAGTGATGTTGTTAATAGATTTATCATTGATCATGTTAATGCATTTAATATCCGTAGTGTTGGTTATATCTCAGTGAAAGGTACAATATATTGCAAAGCTCCATAAGTTAACAAACCAATCGTCTATAGGAAAGTCTTAAGGCAATCGTGTAAGTTGTACCTGATAATGAAGAGAATATTTTTATGGATAGACATCACTATATATCCGTTGTTTCTCATTCTTGTTGGTACTGTCCATGTGTGAGTTAGGACGGGAGTGTGGTGTGCTTTGAATAAGTAGAGTTAATAGTAGATGAATCAATATTGATGAAACTTTGGTGCGAAACATATTTGTATTGTTTAATTAAGCCTTTATTAATTGTATCATTTTCTATTTATGTTGTGATGTTGGTCTTCCACATGTTTTAAAGTTTCATTTTATTAAATGAATACCTACTTATTTGAATATCTAAGTGTGTACAGTGATTTACTTTTTAAGCGGAGCAATTTTAGTTTTTCAGATGCCATGTTCGATCATGTTGTATCGTAAAGTAAAACAAACAGTAGAAATTTTTAATAATTATTGTATAATAAATAGTTTGTTAGTAGAATCAGTATATATTTTTCGTTTTTTCTATGATTAAGTGAAGTCTATGGTCGACATATGGTCCCCGAACGATCGACGGTGGTTAACGAAGTCAGCTCAAATCATTAAGGGTTAGATAAAACAATATTAATACTTTGAAAACAATCTCACTGTAAATATTAGAGTTATTTTCGACTAATTGTAAGTATTCCCGGCTCTCAAAGTAATTAGGGTTTTTATTTAGATAATGCTAATGATTATTATATAGTGAAAAAAAAAGAAAATAATTTATACATGAGATTTTTCGGCCAATACAAACGTTTATATATCAAAATTGTATTTTTTAAATGATCTCTTTGGCGTTAATGATATAGATAATTGCTTTAGGAGTCTGGAAGTGAAAAGAATTTATTAAATATATAAATATAAGAGATATTTTCGCACTGTTAAATCTACCTTCGTAGTTGTGTAGACGTACCTACCGTGAGATCACGTTCATGAAAATTCAATTCTAAATTAGATGGATAAGGACAAAAAATTTATAACAAGGTGGCAATTAAGATCGTATAGAATTTGCGGCGTTGTTAGCATGGTGTAGTAATATTTTTCTATTCCTTGTTAGTTACACCTGAAAGTTGACGCTAGTAAAAACAGAAGTGCTTGCAAAGCAAAACGATATAACGTCCACGATAACATTAGTTGTCATGCACGTAAGTAATCGATATAAACCGTCCTGTTCACTTTGAGGGTAAAAACGCATCGACTTACCTCGGTTATTTTACGATTACGCATATGTTTGAGGTTGATTTTAGATGTCCATTGTGACCTACGAACTTAAGTAAGTAATTATGTAAACAGCATAGCATTAATTGTTTTGTCAATCCACAATTCCACAGAAGTTTTAAGTGTTGCCCGATGAAACTCAAATTGTACCACGCATGAAGTTTCTGCGATTCACTTTTGCTACCAATTGAAAATAACATTTATTTAGCACAAAATTGTGATTATCTGAATTTTCGTGATGTGACGCCAACTTAGCAGTAGACAAAGAGATCGTTCATTGTTATCATTCTATAATTATTCAAGGATCGATTCGTTACCAGTTAGAAATATTGCACATTTCAACTTATTACATAGTTTTCCATTTTTCACATATTCGACCGCTGTCCCCTTCCCTCCTTATTAGTACGAGCGAGATAATCGAAACATTCAATTATTCATTAAAATATTACATTTTTGTTGAAAAAATATGTAAATTTAAAACTACATATTAGAAAACCATTTTGAATATCATTTTCGTAATTGAATATAAGTTTTTTTTTGTTTTTAAACACCAACATATTATTTTCTAATGCACTTTTTTTAAACTTGTTTAATAATAAGTAATAAATTAATAACAGTAATTACAATTTTAATTATGTTTTTAATGATTTGATTTATATAAATCATGCCATCAAGCTATGTTTAGATAGGAAATTTGGACTAAGTCCAACACAGAGATGCCCGATTTGATTTAACAGTGTTTTTATTTTGTATTTTTATTTCTAAATTTGTGCAATGGCAATACAGTTAAGTAATCTGTATGCAACTGAGTTTTAAAAATGTAGTTTAGAAATCTTGGAATTTCTTGCACCTTTTTTAAATTTAGAATTTTATTACGTTGCAATATCTTTGGGTTTTAATATGAAAGATATGCTTAAAAATTAAACCTTTTAACGGTTTTTAGTAATGTTTCAATTTGAATTTATAATGTCCATTTCTTTGAGTTTGCCTTGTTGAGATGTTATAATTATTTGATAGAGTTATGAGTGAATGTCATTTAGAGCGAATAGCGTAATAACAAATATGAAAATCTTATTGCTGCATATTACTATTGCTTTATTGACTTCAGATCTTAGCGTGAAGGTACCGATTGCAAATATATATTGATATTATACATACTAGGCTTTGGCAGTCAATAATCCATGGGTAATGGGCAGTTTATTTAGACTGAATTGATTTTTGTTACATGTAACGAGTTATTAATGTTATATT
>DWPT01002649.1:0-15803 GCA_018251895.1 Agathymus mariae mariae | reverse complement strand
GTGTTGCAGGTGGCGTGGACGTACATATGACATCACAAACATCCATGACCCGATAACAAACATTTATCTGTCACATAAATGTTTACCTCGGTCTGGAATCGAACCCGGGCTATGGGGTCGTCAGTAAACTAATAAAAATAATAAATAATATAAACTATATAATTAATAACACCGCTTGTAGCGATGTAAATTAAATACTTGAATATTAATAAAAATTTCCGTAGAGATGTTTGACATTTGAAGGTTAAAGCAATTATCTGTCTACTTATTGTGAATTGATGATATTAGTGGGAATATCTATTATAACTAGCTGTTATCTTTTTGTCATCGATTCTTAGTACGTGAAAATGAAAATAAAACATTTAATCCATACATACATACGTACATATGGTACAGATGAAATTAATTCGAAGGATCGATCCAATCACTTGACAAGCCCTTGAGCCTACTCTACCACGCTGCTCCAGTGGGCAAGGCGAAGGGGTCAATAGCCAATACAATTTTTTAATGTCGCACCAGCGTCTTGCCGTCAACTTACGATCGACGAAAGCTATCGAGCAACAAACGCTTCGGGTATGAACAGCTGTTTGCGTTACAGAAAATCTTATTATAACTATAACTCTATGAACAGTGAAATACAATAGAAGTAACAATTTATTTACGGTTTTTATATTGCAATTGACGTCATCATTCGCTGACGGAGTCGCTTAACCTCGTCAGCACTTCTAGCACACGCACGAGCGTCGGGCCGGCGCGGCGGCGGTTCACCCGACGGCGGTGTTGTGCTCTTATTGATTACGATATATTGTTTGAAAGCTTTTAAAATTTAAATTTCATTTACACGCTCTGTTCTCTTCGCTGTAAGTGGTGTGTTTATGTGTGCATTAAATAGCGTTTCGACAAAAAACGGAACCCTTATAGAAATCACATGCGTGTTTTGTGTCCATCGATTCATTTGTCAGTCCAGTTTGGCAGGGTCTGTCGTTTGTCACATTTATATCTTCGACGCTACTGGCTGAAAATAATTATAGTGTATACCAAAACCCTATCGCTACTTTATAAAGTTTTAGCGTATCACGAGCCGTATGTAAATAATAAGCTCTATAGTAGATTTTTTATGATATTTGTGAATATGCAATTGTACTGAAGCTAAAAAATTAAAGGAGCTATGTAACATCTATGAATTTATAAAAAATATTTTCTAAGAAATTAAAATTTATTCAAGTGTTTGGGTTCGAACATGAGTAGTTGTTTCCTTTATAGACAACCTTACAAAAATATCCGATCGTTTTCGGGGACCGAGTATGTATTTTCGTTTTAATACAGATATCGGAATGCGAGTTATAGAGTTAGTTTATTCATCTGGTTGTAAGTTGTAAGCTTAATTATGGAAGAGCCTAGATATAGATCAATCCGATATACATATTTTCATTCGCCATAATGATGTCCGTATCTCCGTATCCGTCGTGCGGTTTCCGGCTTACAATGAATGGGTGGTTGTATAAACTAAAAAGATAAATGCGATTGTGATTTTGATGGCAACGGAAAGATGAATAATTATTTGATAATATTCAAATATCTTTTAAGACTCGTTCCTTTGGCCATATCTATAAATTTTGTCGATTCAATATTATACAGATTTATAAGAATAAAAATGAAACATTCAAATTCAACTGAAATTGTCTGTTTTTGTAATCATTTACTGTTACTTGAATAAATATAATTAATTTCCGAATGATGACACTTTGTATACTAAGACAACGACAACGAGTTTAATGACTACGATAAGATTACAATATTCGTGTTGTGAGCTTCCTCTCGAATCCTTGTTTTGTGATGACAACCGTCGAAAGGCGCCGGAACGTCTGTATTATTTATTAGCACAGAACTAGCCTCTGCTACAGATCTAAAAATATAACATGGTGTGATCGTGCTTCGTGTACCGTTTATTGCAGGTGGAGCCTTGGAACTCTGTGCGCGTGACGCTGTCGGTGCCGCGCGCGGCTGCGGCACGATTGCGCGCGCTGGCCGAGGCGGGCGCGCCGCAACTACGCGCGCTAGGCATTCTCTCGGTGCAGTTGGACGGCGACGCGGCCGTCTCGCTGCGGCTGCAGCACGGCGCCGAGCTCAGGATCAACACCGACGCTGACGGTTCGTACATAAACGTGTGATCGCTGACGGAACTGTTGTTTTGGGCCTTCTAGGTCCGTTTGAGGTAACTGTTTGCGGAGAAAGTTCCGAGGTTGATTTTTGGTCGGCGCGGTTATTTATGTGACAATTGTATTCGGATCTAGCATTATTTCTATAATCAGGCGTAGTAATCGATCGAAATAAGTTAGTCCGGGTAGTTCGATGAATGAAAATGAGTGGTAAAATTTCTTGAGCACTACCGTGCTTCGGAGGTTCGTGGTGTCGTCGTTTCATACGAGTCCATACGCCACGTCTGATGCCATCGGGCGATATAAGAACTTCCGACCCTCGGGTTACCATTTAGCTTACTTTACCTCTTAATTAATCCGCATTTGAGAAGCGCGCTAGAGGTCGGACCTGATTGCAATATTTGAGCAAGGATACGCGAATAGCTTGGTTTGTAATCGGAAGTCTCGGTGGTCTCGGATTAAGACTTTTTTTAATAAAATAAGTTATATGTAATGCATATAATATATATATATATATATATATAATTGAGGGGAAGTGGTGAAATCTAAGATGTTGAACGCACTAAGTTATACAAGACTATTCACTCTACTCTTGAAGACTTCCACATTGAAAGTAATCATTTCATTCCATCAATCAACTAATCCCAATGTTTTACCATATAAGATAGTGCCCTACAACAATGTATTGTTAATATCTAGATGTATACACTTTATGTATACCATAATGTATCATAGCGACGTACTAATGCCCCCTCTTAATCTATTTACATTCGTTTGATCCTCAAA
The DNA here is from genome assembly GCA_018251895.1 of Agathymus mariae mariae. Classification (NCBI taxonomy): domain Eukaryota; kingdom Metazoa; phylum Arthropoda; class Insecta; order Lepidoptera; family Hesperiidae; genus Agathymus; species Agathymus mariae. The sequence goes on along the minus strand of DWPT01002649.1, from coordinate 12,858 downwards.
TTTTAGTAGATTTCAGCAATCCACAGTCTTGTATGAACATGAACAATAATAATATAAAAAATCCAAATGTTACCTTCCAGATGCGAGCACGTCGCACGCCCAACCCAACGCCGAGTTGCTCGCCGGGCTGGGCGGCATCGGGCGGTTGCTAGGTGAAGGCGAGGGAGCGTCGACGAGCACCGGCCCGCCGCCTACAGCGCCCGCCACCCCCGCCGCGCCGACACCCCCGCGCGACAACTTTAAATCGCCGAATACTGTGTGCCCGATGGACGGCAAGATACCACAGAACATTCCCACACCGACCACCGACCGATGCGAGTTCCCCTTCGGCAGCATGACCCAAGCGCGAGTGATACACCGCAAGGAGAATACGTTAGGTTTGTGTGCGACGATTATGTTTGCTAGGTGGTGGTACAAGAAAAGTATGTTTCTTAACCGTAGACCCACTGTCACAACTGCGTTAAATATAACTTTGTTGATTCTCAATAACTATTTTGAATCTAAACATACATTGCAAACATTAAAATACTTTATAACTTAGCTTCAGAGAGATATGAACTTATAAAGTTGACCCTGAGCATATGTTATGATCCCGTTGTAGAATTTACAATAAAAAAACACTTCTAATTAGGTATAGGCGCGTGCGCAGGCGGTCTCCGTCCCCCCAGTGCGTCAGCGACGCCGGAACCGCAGTTCGCGCGTCCGTCGACGTCGTCGTTCACCGGCCCCCCGCCGCCGTACCCTGCACCACCCGCGCCTCCTGCGCCGCCGGCCACGTCCCCCGCGCCCGCCGCGCCTCCCACCGTGGCCATGTCCTCCCCGCTGCTGGTCAACTTGTTACAGAACGACGCACCTGCGCCACAGCCTAGGCCGAAACCGCAACAGCATCCAGCAAAGCTTGATCGGCTAGAAGATTCACAGGTATGCTCGTGTTGATGTATTTTTTTAATGCTAATAGATGAGTTCTCTACGTGGCCCTCTTCGACCGTACGTCGGTATTAAAAACCTCAAAAACATTTTTCCACGAGAAAAAAGTTGGATAGGTATTGAAAGTTTTGGCCGTATTGGTCTAGAATACTCCCCCTATCCCACGCTGGCAGAACAAGGTGTCGTAAGAGGCGACATAAGCCAGCCTGCTTGGTGTTAGGGCCTGGCGTAAAGATTCTATTATCAATATTATTATTAATTCGCTAATAATATTATTGCTATTATTATCTTTCTGTGTAGCCTGCCTGGCTAGCTACCACCCTGTTGCTTGAATCAGCCGCCAAACGACTCGTCGTGTTACGACTGGGGACTTGAGAGCCAATACTTACTTTCTTTCTTACCTTCTTCTCATTTCCTGGCCGACAACGCATTAGTGATACCTTTGGTCTTGCTGACGTACATGGGCGACGATGACCACGTTCCATCAGGTGGCTCGTCTGCTCGTTTGTCGGCTATTACGTAAAAAAAATTATTATAAGAGAATTTTTATATTGTTATTAACATTGAATAGTTTATGTTTGACATTTCATGTGCTGGTATTTCACTCACTCACAGATCCACTACTGTAGAAGAAATATAATATATATAATCATTTTTATAACATATTTATATTATAAGACTTAATTTTATTTCTATGGAGTACATAAATAGTTGCATAAATGGAAAACCATGTTCCTAAACACGACTTTGTGAATGTGAGCTTTATTTGTGAACTCAAAGTATCTGTTGTGCTTTTCATATACATGCTACTAAATATACGATGGGTGATCTTTTGACTAGCAATTAAAGTCCACTTCTTAACTTCTTTCTTTTACTAAACAATAACTTTTCCATAGGTGGAGTTAGCAGTAGGTCGGGCGCCGTTCGAATATCGCGGCGGCCGGCAGATGGCGCCACGGCCGGCCTCCTCCCCTTCACCAGCGCCCCCTCCGTCGCCGTCACCAGCGCCTCCTCCGCGCACGCCTCGCCCCTCGCCTTTTATCCGACGAGCGTTTCCCCCCACGCGACCTCCGCCCGCACCGCCTGTCGCTACCCCGCCCGCGTACCGCTCCCCCGCAGTCCCCTCAATGCCTGCGCCCAACGCAACAGTCATCGCAAGACCCAGGTGAGTAAAAGAAACACATTATTAAAATATGAATTGGTAGTCCAATGAACTGATTAAGAGTGGTGGAGTTACCAATCCATTCATTCGTCACCCTTTAGAGAATAACTGATACGCATAGGATTCTTGCTTGCGCATTTTTCATGCAGTACATACTTAAACTAATGAAACGTGTAGAAAAGTGAAGGGTACCTTTTCTTTTGTGAGCTTTCAATATATTTAATGGTTTGAAACATATTTTAACATAGCTAATGCTTACCTATTCCTATGTAGGTACCAATCCGGCTACAGTACAGACAGCTTCCCCGCTCCCCCGCCGCCGCCCTACAGGCAGCAGATACCGAGGCCCCGGCCTCCGCCTCCGCCTCCACGAGTTACTCCGGAGGACCTGCAAGCGTTGTTACCGCCCTCTACAACCATGGATCAAAAAACGCAATCCAGTTTTCAGGTAAAATCTTATTTGAGGTTTCACCAAGTAATATCTTACTATTTCAACACATAATATGTGGGTTGCTGAATTACTGAATGTGTAACTGATTATTCACGTGTTAGTGTAAACGTGTTCGCCCGATTAGTTTCGGTCCTATCCGAGATCCTTTACTCAAGAGCCATCCTCGGCAAGTGCGCATGTCTCGCTTCTCTAGTAAACATAAAATTAAACTGAAAAATCAGAATAATATAATGCTTTATATTTTTTTCATTTTGAGTAATATTTCTTTGTATTTCCGTGTGCAGAAATACTTGACGTTCATTATATATACACACTGTAAATACCTCTGTCCTGTAAATGGTAGGTATTGCAGATTGTATAATCTGCAAAGGATTTGGTTCATAAAGTTTGATTGCTATTTCTATTGTAAAGCCATTTGTCGTCTTGTACAGACTGTAGTGCTTACTCATGATACTATTGTTATAATGTCGGAGATTTCAAAAAACAAATTTACAGTGGTCTACCATTAAAGGGGGTCGTAAGAATAGCCGACACTGGCTAGACAATGCGTCATTTTTTCAAGGTTCTCGCATGATACATAATAATGTTACAACAGAATAACCAATTGGTAGTGCAGATGATGTGTATAACGCTGAAATACACACTACGTTATTCCCTAAACGCAGTTTGCTATTATTTATGTATATTGGAATGTGTCTCACTTTGAACACTGTCAGCTTTTATTATCCTCACAATGCCAACAATGGAAATTTCCTTTAATACATGTCGTCTTGTGTTCTTTCAGGAGTTCCAAAGGTATCAGCAGCAGTACAACGCCCGGCAACGGGCAGCGTCGCGTGATTCGTCGCAACAGGACTGGAATGAGCCCTATCGGGACTCACTCAGCTTGCTGCCCGAGTTACCAGATACCTGCGACCTGGACCAATTACTTCCAACTCTGGGCGCAGACCTCAATCTAGACGACACCGCCCTATCCGCCATATCAGATCTAGATACGGCCGCCAAACTTGATCTCCTCTCCAACTACGAACAGCCGGATAACACACCCAATGCGGAAGCTAACCCTGATGCGTTATTGAGAGAGATCACCGGCGGACAGTATACGGGGCAAATCAACGGCCCATACACTGAGCCGTCACCCAGTCCGAGCCATTCAGTGAATAGTGATGTGCCTTCAAAATCCTCGGACGCCTTTGAAACAGGCGTCAACGAGAGTACTTTCATGCCTCCACCGCCCGTGCCTCAACAGTCCACATCGAAGATCACGCAGAGTCCGAATCATTCGATAGTGAATGCGCACCATCCACCGTTCAAGTCGCCACCCAACACAACGTACTCCATGTCGTCGAGCAATATAAATACAGATAGGATAGTCGCAAGTAATAATTCAGATAGGATGGTCATGACGAATATGAATTCGGAGAGGTTAGTCGCAAGCAATATGAACTCCGAAAGGATGACAGCGACGAGTATCAACTCCGATAGGATGGTCGCGCCAAGATATAACTCTGAAAGGATAGTTGCGAGCAGTATGAACACAGAAAGGATGGTCTCGCCCTGCATGAACTCAGACAGAATAGTCGCGAACAGTATGAATTCGGAGAGGATTATAACCACGAGTATGAACAACGATAGGATGATGACACCTAGTATGAACGCTGAAAGAATAGGCGCGAGTAGTATGAACACGGATAGAATGGTCGCGAGCCAGTCGATGCCGCCACCGATGAGATTGCCTGTGCGAGCGACGACGTCGGTATCAACGGCCACTGTGGGGTCACAGGCAACTGCCCAGGAAATAGAGGAACAAAGCAAACAGTACCTGATCAAAACGCTTATGAGGGACGATGATATACCTCCGCCTAAGGAACCGGATAAGAAGACGGAAGAAGTAACGGTCGCGCAATGTAAAGTTAAGGAGAACTCCACAGAAACACCCGAAATTTTTGGCATAGCCAAAATCATGGACGACTGCAAAAGGAGTCAAGATGACGACTCAAAGAAAAATAAAACGGTGAAAAAGGATAGAGATGATAAGTTAGTGGCACAGAAGGGAGGCAAGCCTAGGACCACAGGGTCAAAGGAGAAGCCTGCCATATTGAAGGATAAAATCGTGCGCGAATTTAAATCTACCAAAGTTGCCTTACCGCGGCCACATGTCGCGAAACCCGCCGTTCCTAACGTCGAGGCGCCGAAGTCGCCCTCTGGTGAAAAGGAATCGATTAAATTGAGGTTAAAGCTAGACAAAAATGAACCTGTCGTTCAGCCAGTTTACAAAGCTGACGTCAGTTTTATAAATTTGCCGTCGAAAGGTGAGAAGACCGAGGGTGAGCTTAGGGTACCACCATTGCACATAAGCTTGAGAGGCAGAAATTCAGCGGTCATCAAGAACTCCAAGAAGGAAAAAAAGAAGTTCAGTCCTGGAGACATACATACAAAGAAAATAAAAATTAGGAAAACGTTGGAGTCCGAAGACAAGTCCCACAGGCGGGACTCGGAGGAAGCTCTCGCAGTGAAATCGGGAGACAGTACTGAGAACTCTAAGACTGATGAGTATTTACACGTCAAAAATATTAAACTAAATAACCACTACAATGAGAGTGATACAATCAAGACGGAGATCGCTGGCGACAACAGCGTCGTGTACAGGATGAAAACGATATCCAAAAACGCTCATATAGTCACGAAATCTCACGAGTACAAGCTCCTGAACAACAAAGTGCAAACATTGGACAGTTTGAAGTTAAAAAAGAAGTCCAAACTGCTGAGTGACAGTGGAAAGGTTATAGAGAAGGAGAGGGACAGGGAATGGAGGAACGATTTGTTAGAAAAGGAGGGCAAGTATGCGCAGAATGAAGGGTACAGAGAGATTGTAAACAACCATGAGATGAAAAAGAAGTTACCAACTCCAAAACTAGAGAAGGAAGGTGGTGCAAAATGTGATAATTTCAAGTCCAGTGACGTAAAAACTGTGCAAGTGGACACGGATTATAACGAAGTGAAAACGGGTGCTAGTGAGGTTGACAATAGGTTGCTCAAGTGTCATAAGAGCTTAGAACGGACATTAAGTGTGGACGACTCTGAAACATCCAAGTTTGATCGTGAGGACAATAATTTAAAACGGACACTTACTGAGAGTGCAATTACCTCCCCTAATGGACTGATCACTTCAGAGAAGAAGAGGAAAGTTAGCCATAGTTCCTGTCCAGGTATGTATGTTAATTTATGCTCAAAATCATGAGATTATTTCCATATTTTCAATATTTATTTACTTTTTGTTAGTAATTTTAGCAATTTTAATAGCATTAATGAAAGAAGCATTGACTTATAAATCTTGTAAACTCGTCTAGAAAGTCTTGTTATTACAAAGTCTAGAGTATTTATTTTTGTAGAGTGCAATAAAACTGAATTACAATTGTGTACAATTATTTACAAGTTTATAGAATTCTCATCTATGTATTGATATTTTATTGGGATTGGTTTTAAAATGTAAAATGTATTGAATATGGAAATAGTCCCATTTTTCAAAGTAATCTGTGAATTTAAAATTTGTTACATCTTATAATCAAAATTTGTTTTGGTTTATAGATCAAATTATGTTGTTAAGTATGTTAGTGGTTTATTTCTTTGTTTTATTTTATATTTTTCTGCATTGATTTCCATTTTATGTTTAAATGTTTTAATATAGACAAGGAGTTTGTTACAAATGACATGTTTTTGTAACTGTAAAAAATAATTATTTTAGTTTTGATTATTCTATTTTATAAATATAATTAAAATATTTTGAAACTGCAGTGAAAGTGTTTCAATACTGTCAAAAATTATTTGTTTCTCATATGATGTAATTTTGTAGTTTGGCTTAATTGTCTATAATAGTCGAGTTTGAATTTGGCCCGTGATTATGTGGTTTGTTTATGATTTCTGTGAACAGTTTATTTCTTACTTTTATTAACTATTCAGATCCATAAAGAAACATCACTTAAATAAACTTAATATCAATTTCATTTTGTTCAAAATATTGTTATCCAAATACATTTGGGATAATTTGAATTATAAATCTGTCTGTTTGCGTTCCAGATCCCCCTGGATCGACAAACGTAGGCACAATAGGCGCTAGTCGCGTAGATTCCCCACCACCTGCGCCTGGCCAGCGCTGCGGGGCGCAGTCACCGCGCCGCAAGGAGCGCCCCAAGGATAAGTCTTACAGCAAGCTCGTAGCAGAAAGAGCCGCGCGTCCCGACACCGACAAGTTCGGCAACCGATCACCTAACTCGCAAGCGCAGGGCGAGGACTCTGGCATCGAATCCATGGACGCCTTGTCGGAAAAGTCACCCAATCAGGCCAGCCAGTCGCCTCCCGGACCACAGAGAAAGGAGCGCCTGGATATGCCTCGTTCCACCAGTCCCACCTCTGTGCAGAGGATAATCGGTGTCATAGATCCCCCGCCTGCGTCCGACGAGCTTTTAGAAAGATTATCACTGGCCACCGGACAGCCTCACTACGATCCCGTTCCGCCAGACATCGACGACATGGGCGACATAGAAGCGGAGCTCGCCAAGATGCACGCCGACCACATCAACGGCGACGATGCGCCACGTAGACCGTCCGACACTTGCTCGCACACCAAAGAGGCGAAGCGCGAACCCACGCCTATCCTCCGGGACGATGAGATCCCCGGGCAGAGCGTCGAGCGTGCGGACGAGCTGAAAGCCGACGTGGCAGTCGACACCCAACATGAGTGTGACGACCGAGCTGAAGTACGGAAGGAGGAGATGACGGTGTCTCCAAAGAAGGAGCGGAGCATCGACGACTTTGACCACCTGCCGAGCCGGATGTCGCCGCCACTCTTCACCTACTCCAACCAGGAAAAAGCATGTGCGAGCGACACTCACAAGGACGAGAACTCAGCAGTCTCCGAGAATGGGGGGACGAAAGGCGGCGATTTGGAGACGAAGGACCGGAATCGGGAGCCGAAAATCGAAAGGCTTCCACTGAAGGCTGACTTTCCGGACAAGAGTCTACTGGAGCAGCTGCTAATAGAAATCCCTACGCCGGAGTATGCAGGCAAGAGGCCTGAATCGCCGTCGCCCTCCGCGCTCGAGCGGGTAGCAAGAAGCAGTGTGCGGACGCGGTCGAGCAGCAAGATGAATAGCCCCGCCGACGGGCCGCGGACACCGCGCCTTAGTCCCGGAGTGAAGCTGGAGCGTTCGGACTCACCAATGCAGCCGCGGAACTGCTTGCGAAGCGGCTCTGTAGACAAGACCAGCCCGCGGACGGCGACTGCACCTGGAGCTCCTGCTAAGCCCGGGCCAGGGGCGAAGCGCAAAAGACGCGAATCTGAAAGCTCTTGCGCGTCTGCCGTCAGCTGCGAGGAAGGGCCCTCACTCGGCCGTCCGAAGAAGAAGCCACGGAAAGTGGAGCAAAAGCCCCCATTACCAGTTCCCCCTGGCGGGAAAACCAAGAAGGACAGCGACAGCGATAGCGACGAGCCGCTCATCCTGAAGGTGCGTGGGAAGGGTTCGAAGGGCCCGCGTGCCGGTGTCGTGCCAAGCGGGCTGGCAAGTGGCGCTGCGGGCGTGGGCACGCGCCGTTCGGTACGACATGGGCCCGCACCTCCCGCGCCCCCCAGCGATACGCCTGTCAGGCGGAAAACGAGGAGTGCCGGTTGGTATAAAATTGATAAATGTTTTTAGTTACAAACTACATACCTACCTTTAAGAACAGCACAAAAAAATAAAACGTAAACCACATTGTAAACCTATTTATATTTTTTGAGAATATAATTACCGTGTTATCAGCTTAGGAGATTTTAATAAATACAAATTATTTTTGGAATCTTGTAATGGTTTACTAAGGATTAACGGGGATATCAACGATTCTAGTTGCTTTGTACTGAATTGATCTAAATTTGGTCCATTGCAGTCGCTCGTTTCTGGCCGTACCTAATTTATCAAAATTGGCTGTGCCAAAATTAAAGTTAAAAAGGTAAAAAAAAAAAAATTTGAACAACCCAACACCTTTCAAATTACAGGGGTTGAATCTGGTAAGTTGCTAACAATTTGCGTAAATTAACTCCCCTCTTCTAATTCCTGCGCTTGACCCATTTCAACATACAAACACCAACACGCAAATGACAAAGTCGGGTACATGATGGTATTGAGGATACTTCTGCTATGAACTACAATTGTACGAAATTGAATTTAACCCTGTTTAGTACTACGTCTACGTCTACTTGATAAAAAGCCACGCAGTATGTCGTTTACTGGGACAGTCCTTCGAAGTCATTGTATGAGATTAATTTCAAACTTCCAATCGCACATTACCAGGTGTGCGAATTGCATATTTCTGCCGCAATCACTTAGTTGATTAAAATTTACTTACACTACAAACTCTATTGGATAAATCACGTTTTATTTTTCATTTTAGTAGGCGAAGGTGGCGTTCCCGCCACCCCTGGCGCGGTGCGGCGACGTCGAGCCTCCCGTGACGGCAAGTGACGGCGGCGCCGCGCGGACTGCGGCCCTCCCGCGCCCGCGCCTCCGCCCTCGCCCCTCAGCCTACTCTACCGCCTCGACTGACAACCGCTCCCTCCACACACACTCCGCCTCCACTTTACGAACCCACGTACTGAACACACTCTCGATGTACTGGAAGAACTATCGTTGACGATACCGTTAAAAGCCATACAAGTCTTACAATTATCCGGTGAACACTCGCAGTTGGTCTACAGAACGCGGTCGGTGCCCAAGTACAAAAGAAAATTGTCAACCGTGACTGACGGGTATAATGTAAAGTAGTGCATCCAAATTCCGCGTCTTTTTATGATTTTATGAATCTCAGAAGGCAACACAGGCGAGCGAGGTGTGTTAACTATTAGTGAAATTTTTAAACAGTAGTGAGTGTTTTTTTTTAATCGCAGTAATTCGCGTCGATCCATCAAAGTGTTCATAAGACGTTCCTCGTTCCCAATACCAGCCGAGCTCCAAACCTTCGAACGGCCGAAGTCTGTACTTGTTTTCATTTATCTTTACTTTTAGTGAACAAAACATGTTACCAATCACTATAAAGAAGCACTCGACGGTTTTTTAAATTGTAAGTTCATATCTTCTATCGTGTATTTTTAAGCGAGTCCTAAAATTTACTACCAGATGGCGCAACTCGGACGAGTAGAGTTAGCCGAACGTGGAAGTCTTAGTTTAGTTAATATAGAGGTGTATCATTATTATTGTACAAAAGAGCACTCGACACATTGTTATAATAGGATAAATGCCCGAGAGATATAAAAATAAATGCGTAAAGTTTTAAAAGATATTTTCATACGTTTTTGCACGTAACGTAAACGTCGCGATCGGTGACGTAACAGCGTTGTAGGTTTTAGTCGTTTCGGCGGGGGAGCGCCGTCTTGTGAGTACGGTTGTCGTTTTGTACCGTGGTAGTTTAAATTAATTTTAAAATAAATTAACACGATTTCGTTTCCCCGCCGACAACACACCGCTATAACGATGTAACTTAGCGTTTAATATATAAGTGAATTCACGAGACCAATAATTGTAATTTATATATTGACACGATACTTGTGGATAATTTCTTAGTGAAATGATAATAATTGTGACTGAGTGTTTCAACAGTTTGTCTGTTTGGGCTTCCAGTATACTAAACTTTATTAATTTGATGCCCCATTTTTAATTTCATCCCCTCCAGAGTTACGATAGCACTCCATCGTTCATTTTTTATATTCCTTGTTCCATACTCGACAGTTATTCGAACCAGTGAGTCGTCTTTAGACTTAGGCTAGCTTTTCTTTGCACTGTACATAAATTTGATTGAATTATAAATTGACTTCAATTTTAAGTAGATGCTAGTAATTTATTGTCACAGTTTTTGAATAAACTCACACTTAACGAAGCATAGACAAAAAATACTTGTTTCGATTTGTGCCGGGTAAAATAGCTTGCCTTATTGCTGCGACACATTCACACAAGTTTTGTCTTATTTTATTATATCTTATTATATTACCATTAATTAAAAGAGCAAGTATTTAAATGCTATTTAGAGCATGGCAGTGGTATATTTTAAATAGAGAAATTCCTTTGCGGTTCCTATGTCTGTGCGATACAATTTAAAGCAATAATTTGTGGATGTGAACTCTTGGGTTACTTAGTAGAAAGCGGGTGACGTTAGTCGCTTCTCAACCGCCTTAAGTACTTTTTGTAGGTCGCGCCTCACATAGAATTTTTCAATGTTTTATACCTTACTTGTTTCCTGACTTTTCCCCCTTTGTACCTCTATTTTGACGATGTTGTTATTATTAGGTCGGACAGTGATAGTGCTACAATACAAAAAGTGTTTAGTACGTACGTAGGATGTATAGTATATTGAGAGTATTTTATAGTTGAATATTAATAAATTGCCTGATAAATTGTGCCCTAAAACGTGTGCCGTGGATCGAGCTATGTGTCTATCGCTGTGTGTAAAAAAATATTAGTGTTAGAGCGGGACGGCTAGCCGTAAGGGAGAGAGGTGCGAGCGAGAGGCGCGCACGTGCACGTGCGACAATACCTTGTTTGTTCGTTTTAAACTATTAGTTTAAATATCGGTCCGGCCGATGTACAATCTCTTGTAAATTTTTATGTATAGATGGGGAAATTAATATATGTTACGCGTTAAGTAATTGTTTTTTTTTATTGGATCATTTTAATTGGGAGCGGTCGGGTTTCGTCGCGTTGTAAATACGGCTTGCCGACTTGCACCGTTCCACTCTGAGCCACTCCTGTCGTCCTTTAGGATAGGAAGCCTCGAGCTGCAGCATAGGAGTGTGACCAGCGGGCTTGTACCATATAATTATAGTGAACGGACTCTCAAAACTAGCTGTGTATATTGGGTGTATAGTTATCCTTTTAGTTTTTTGTTTTGTTTTTATTTTCAACTAATGATAGTAATTTATGCCGATAAAATAAAATATCTATATTATACGTTTATATATGAAGAAAGAATTACAAATAGTTTAAACACTATAAATATAGGATAGAGGTTACACCACACCATGAGATAGCATATAGTTTTGGTATGTAAACATTATATAACTTGTAAATAGATTGCAGAAATACTGAATAAAAGAATTGATACAATAAATTTTAACTTTATGTTATTGTAATATTTTTTTTGTATGTGTTGTTAGCCATCGGCGACGGTGTGGTCAGCGCCGTGCTGTACATGTTTGTTGCTGGCAATCGATAAATTGCATCAATCCTTTTTTATTGTGCATTATTTTTCTGTAAGTTGCTTTCTCTGTCGTTCTTCATTATTTTTAAATCATATAATTATATTCATAAAGTGCGATGAGTCATGGTGAATTATTATCATATTATTATGAATGAAAAGAAATAAGGAATATTATTGTTCTGCTATTATTAAATTTGTAAAGTTAGTTTATTAATAAACGGATAAAAAATTGTTTTTTATTTCATTCGAGGATTGTGTGTTCCTATAGGGATTTTCTAAGTAACTAGTAGTAGTAATTAACTTTCATTACTGCAGTAAAAATAATGTTTTGATGTTTAAATGAAGAATATTGAACGCAATGAATGAAATGAAAGTAAAATATGTTTATTTTTCATAAATATTACCGTTTATGAGACCAGCATCATTTGAGCGGGTTGCCCTTTGACTTTAAAGTTTGAGGAAGGTCCAACTATATTATTATATTTTCTCATTTCGGTAAATTTCTTAAGTTAATAAATATCTAAAACCAAATTAGTAATTGAATAAAACCAAATTAGTAATTGAATGATGAATGGTAAACAACTTCGGTTGGCCTGTTAACCAAATAAAAATATTTATCCCTTCTACTTGAAATTCTTCACAAACTGTACTGAACAAAAAAATAGTGACCTGCCTAAGTATTTATAATTTTGGAATTGCGTATTGAGTTTCTTGCCTATTAGGAAAAAGTTCTCGAAATGACCCAAAAAAAATATATGTTAATACATTATTGATAAAATACTAGTAGTGGCAACGTATAGCAAACTGACGTATACCAATTTTTTTCGATAGAAGTTTTAACAGTACAAAAGTTGATGTACCGCAGTGCCTTTTAATGGCAAATTTTAACAATGTTCTAAAATATTCTCCGTGCTTATACATAATATATGTATATATAAATTATGGCAATCAAACAATAGAGAAATTGATATACTGCAGTGCCATCTAGTTGCGACTTACAAAATATGGTATATATTATAGACCTCGTCGAAAAGTTTATCTATACTAATAATAAAGTTCTAATTATACTAGTAATAAAATTCTAACTGATCGCTTT
>DWPT01002648.1:0-15804 GCA_018251895.1 Agathymus mariae mariae | reverse complement strand
GTAGCTAGCCTGGCAGGCTTCACGGAAAGATAATAATACCAATAATAATATTAACGACTTAATAATAATATTGATAAATGAAGATGTTAAAAAATGACTGTGGTTAAGGGTAACAACATTTTGGGATTTCTAGCTACTGTTCATAATAAAATGATTATTGAGTTTATCCAAATAAGAAGCATTTTACAAATAAATCTACTTTATTTATTTATTTTATTTGATTTAAAAAGGTATATATCAATTACATTAATTAAAGACGACTTATTTATGCATCTCGCTTATAAAATATAAGGCACTCCAACAATAATGCTGTTCATACACCCGCAAACAAATAGCTATTTAAGACCCAGAGCTCAATCCAAAAATGCATTCAGAACGGACACTTGTGGACACCAATACGCGCTAGGTTCGAGTCCGCGTGTGTTTTGGTGTTAGTGTACGTGATGTGTATGTATAATGAATATGAAATATAAACATAATATAATAAATAAGTGTATGTGTGTGTGTGTGCGTGTGTGTGTAATATATATTATAAACTACATAAACTTGTATGTATGTGGGACAAAGGTGCCCACACACTCAATTGTGGGCGATGACGGCACTGCAAAGTTTCTGTTGCACTGTTTCAAACTTACAGATTTATTCCTGACTAATTATGTTGATTTCTGCTCCTATAAACGTTCTTGCATTGCTCCTTCCCATAGAAAAACATTGGGTGAAGTCGTGTTTATATTTAATTAGTAAAGCAAAACTGGAAAGTGGAAAGTTATTATTAAGGGAAACTAACAATATATATTAAAATCATATTGTTTATTATGTGCTAAAATAAGGTAGAAAATATATAGATAAATACAAATAAAATACAACGTTTTCATTATCCATCCGGCCATCAATTACGCCGGGATTCAAATTAGGGATACCTCACTCGGCATGTAAGCAGTTACATCATATGCGAATATTAAATCAGCTTTTTCAATTTTTGTTGCAATTAAACCCGAATGTAATATCCGAGGGTATTTTCAAAAATCAGTGCCATCCTATCCGTCTGCAGTACGTTGCGTATGTACTCGTAGCGCGGCGCGTAGCACACAGCTACTGTCGTACACAGCTACGAGCTCCTACAGTGCATACAGAGTGCGTCTATAGTACAATATATTATTCTCTAATTATTATTTCGGTAGCCAGTTCATTTCGGATACGATAGTGTCGGCGATTACGTACGATTAGACAGATATAGATATATATAGATTAGGGTTGTCAAATATGCTCTAAAATTGTTGTTTGATTCAAGCTAATTTTTTTTTACAGATTTTCGAATTTGTTTTCAATGGCACTTACAAATGAGGCATTTCGTTTAAATATCTATGACTGACTCAAAATAGGTTTGGAGCTAGCTAGCAGATTTCCATAAGCTATCATACTTTATTATTAAATTAATTTAATATTATTATTATTAAAAATGTATTACATATAAAATATTGTTATTATTACTACTAGACATTTACTAGATTACTATTAGATGAAATTTTATTACTATAAATTAATAATAACGATAAAACTATTATTATTATTACTTTTATGGAATCCAAATATACAATACAATATATTTCAAATTATCATATAACATAAGAAATTATTATTATTTTATTTTTACTTTAACACACAGAAAACAGGTCATTCCAAGTCAGATAAATATTTATCGATTGTTATTATCATTTATTCCTCGTCTCGGAGTTTTACTTCAAAGAGTAGATTACTGAGTTATAAATAACCAACATAAATCTGTAGAGTCCCTTCTGAAAATATCAATAGGTCAGCGATTCCATCAGTTTTTAATACAAGAGCTACTTAAAATTAAGATAATATAGTAATATATTATTTATATATAATATTGTACATAATAATTTAATATGTAAATAGTAGCGGGAACGAGTGAATCGGAAGCTGGTTACCAACACACTACTTTATTGACTAAGATGGTGGATCCAGCCATGCGGCTACGCCAGTCAGTCTGTCTAAAACCCACTGCTCAAATTTCGACCCCGTTTACAATACATAGTGTTTTCATATGGTTATACGAAAAAAAATCTTAACAAAAACTAATTTACGTATATTGTTTCGTATTTGAGAACATCACTATAACTTTTTCCGAAGCGTAACGACTGATTACTGGTTATATATAAATCTACGTCACTTTCTTACTTTACACAATTTCGGCTTGTAAAGAAAGTGTTTAGCAATAAATTGCCTTTTGTGTGTACTCTTCAAAGTCCAAAGTTTAATTAGGTTCGATAAAGTAAGATGTAAATAAATACTCTTTTGGTTTGACAAACTAACTAACTGTGCTGTACTTTCCTAAAGTTTTGCTTAGTCAATAACAAATGAACAACTTGAATACGAATTTAAATATAAAACGTGCGCATTCAGTTGCGCACAAAGACAGTGAAAATGGAAAACTTTTCATGTCACCCGCATTTTCGGGTAAGGACCATTAGCTACATTCAATATCCCAATATGCATTCCGCCATTATAGGTGCACTAGGGTGTGGGATACGTAGCTCGCCTTGGGGTAGGTCTGGCGACGAGACGCAAGCTCTTACTGCGAAATCCTATACTCCACTAGACAGAATTGCATCACGTCCATTGGTGGTTTTGTAGCGTGAGTTGTTCAATCATAAGGATATTAACGAGCAATGCATATGTAGTTTATGCGTTAGTAGGAAGAGTCACAAGAGCTGACGCATCACGTTAGTGTGCATGCAGCCAAATTATTATTCCCCAAAGAAAACAAATCCACTGGCTTGTTACTCATGCGCGTCAACGTTGCATTTCACGTATATGTTAGTGCATTTTTTTAGGGCTATGTGCTCTAAATTAACTGTTTACTATAATGGAAGTGTACAATTTGATTGGACTTGAAAATATTTGAATCATGTACAAATATCTTTCGGGTTTGTCTCGTATCTGGACGTATTTTATTTTGTAGTCTGCAAAAAAATATTTCGTTAATGAAATTCATTCGTATACTTTTTTACGAAGAATCTGTAGCTTATTAGTATTGATGCGGGCCGTTGAAAGAAATATTTATGTATCTTAATTTATCAGTATATAACTGAATAAATTGAAAATTAATGATTAGAACATTATTGTTAAAACATGGACTATTTATCCAGGTCCTGTGAGATGTCCATTAATTGTAAGTACATCAGTAGAAATTAAAACGAGATTTGCACGATGTGATGATGATGACTTTAATTTTATTTTTTAATATTTTATTAAGTTAAATAATTGCATTTACATATTATGGCGTGGCTTTGCCTGTTATGCTACCTGTTGTCTCATCTTGATGATCATCTGAATGAACCTAAACAACTCTGCGTAGCCGTCTAACATGTTTGTACCTAAGCTAATTGCTAACGGTTCGAATTAAGTATCCTTGGTTCGATTTTGGTGAGAACTTGTATAAATCCAATATTGGTACGGAACTCTCAAAGTATCTCACTCTTTTTTTGTTGCATGTAAATGAAACCGGATTGGTTGGTCGGTGTTACTGCCTAAACCATTTTTTGCAGAGATTTCAAAGAGCACATACGAAATGATTTTTTGTAGTCTACGTTCTGATTACGCTTCTACTTAGTACGGATAGCCTGGTGGTTTGAGTCTAAGTTTTTTGCTCATTATGTTGTTTTCCTCTAAGATCTGTGTTAATTTTTCAAACTTACATGCATATTAAAATGAATTGATCTTGTTATTAATCATTGGCTTTAATTAAAGAAAACTTAGTGAAGCAATCTATCATGAGGTAGCTCGTATGTCAGAGTCCATTTTTCAATAGTGTCTACCGTTGCATATTTTCTTACAATTTAAATGTTATACGACACTGTTGGGACCCTCCTCCAGTTCAATTACAACACAAATTAAAACAGCACTAAAATCCAGCAGACATCGTCAATTATAAGCTGGTGTACATCGTGACATAAATCAGAGTATCTGAAATTAATTTTCATTTCCCAATGCTCATATTGATGACCACCCGTCTGTAATTTTTCACCAACACCCCTTTAGTTTCAAGACAACATTCTATTATGAATCTTCACAGTAAAACAGTAAGGTCCACATTCACTGGACAGTTATCGATTCAATAGACTTGTTTCCAGGGAAATATACAACTCAGGCATTGTGTTGTACGTCGAGTGCTTAGTAATCCTTTATAAAGTTTTAATAAAATGGTTTTAAGTTTGCTTTTAATGTATAAGTTTCGATAAATCACTCATGTTTCCACAAGAGGAAAGGCCAAAAACATTAGTAAATATTAAATATTTTTAGTATTAGCAAAATGAGGTCGTATATTATCTTTGGAGCCATATTGGGGCGGCCTAGAATATTTCCCTCAATCCCACGCTGGCAGGACAGGGTGTCGTAAGAGCCGACAGAAGCCAGCCCAGCCAGAAGGATTATATTATCAGTATTATTATACATCGTTAATATTATTATTGGTATTATTATCTTTCCGTGAAGCCTGCCTGGCTAGCTACCACCCTGCTGCTCGAGCCAGCCGCCAAACGACTCGTCGTGTTCCGGCTGGGGGCTTGAGAGCTAGTAATTTCTTTCACATCTTCTTCTCATTTCCTGGCACCCTAAAAGGACGCTGTCGCTGCATTTTAGGAATGTTAACTTGTAATTACACATTTTCAGAATATCACTATTGCATTGCACTCAATCGCGACTTCTTAACGTGCAACTTTAGTATAGGTATGATATTCTGTGTCAAACTTCGATAGGAATCGGTTAGGTGTAACTTTGGTTAGGTGTAGGTTATTGTAACGATAAACTGATTTTTATTGTAATAGGATACGGCATGAAAATTACTTTCTTTCTGACCTTCTCATTTTCTTGCCGACAACGCATCAGTGATACCTTGGGTCTTGCTGATGTCCATGGGCTACGGTGATCACTTACCATCAGATGGCTCGTCTGCTCGTTTGTCGGCTATTACCATAAAAAAACGTATTCATCAAAATTACATATACACAATCTTTCTACTTTATTGTATCAGCAGTTTCAGAATTTTTTCGTGTTTCGGCTGTTTTAATTTTGATGCACATAGAGGTGGGAAACGGACAAACATAAAAAATACACGTGTTACTCGCATCACAAACAGATTGCCGGCCAAGGCGGGAGTCGGGAACACGCTTATTACTAGCTCTCCGAAAAACTAATAAAACACGTAACAAAACCGCATTCCAGGATTGAATGAGGATGCTATCATCCTCTAGTCAGGTAGGTAATAATCTCTTCCATCATGCACCTTCGTAGTACCATCGAGATTCAAAAGGTGGTGCAGAGTCCAGCGGTCTCAAAAGGGATCTTTTGCCTCAGCCTCGTCTGTCGTTGAGCAGAGATATTAACAGCTGGGGAGGTTCAAGGATGAGTGATATCCCCATTACATTTTCTTTTAAATTAATAATAACTCTATTAAAAAATAACACATATTATTTTGAACTACTCAATTAACATTATGGATGCGTTACAAAAATATATAAAACTAAGAAATCCCTTCGTAGTAAATATTTGAAATTCGAAAAAAAGAAACAAGGCGACATTCAGTTCGAGATTTTGAGGGTTGGTATCGAAAGGATAGTTCTAGGTGGTACATGGAGCTATTATTACTCAGGGAATGTGTCGGCCAGTCTAGGAAGCGGCTTCGATCCGTGTACGCGCCACGCCGGCTGACATAGTAGCTCCTATATCACACGTAAAGAAACTGTACAGAGGGCTAGTTTCATATAACCCTATGAAATGACATGTATAAAAGCTTATTAAACAACTAATAATCTATATTGCAAGAATTTTCACTGGTGTCATTTTCGCTTCCATAAAAATAGCGAATTTAATTTTAAGGTCTGTCCCTCCCTTCCCCTTACGTCCCTTCTTGCTGTACGTTAAGACGCTACGATGTCCTATCCTTCGTTCGATTAAGAATCGATTATTTTAAAATAATAATAATGTAAAGAATAATAATGGAAGCAATTGTGGCTCAGTGGTTTGAACGCATGTATTCTGCGCGGGAGACGCGAGTTAGACTTCTGCACGAATCTCTAAACTCTGTACACATGAGTATCACATGTTTCGGATAAGGAAAACATAGTATGCATACAAGAGAGTCCTTCATAATGTTCCTAAAGTTTGTTACTTACTTGGCCTTTATTTAAAATAAGAAAATAATTTAATGACCTTATTTAATATATAAATATTTTAAAACAACGATTTTTATTAGCACTCGTGTTCAGTGATAGTTTAAATTTTACTACCGACGGGTAGCAAAGTAAATATATAATACATCTTCGATCTTGAGCATATAATTATTATTAGAGAAAATTATTGATAGATTCAACACCACCGCTCTTTGACTGCAGATGTATGAAGTTTGCCCTTTGTACGAATTCTTTTCTCAACGTTAACGCATACTGTCTAGCGCTTACTGCATCTATTACAGTTGCATGAAGACATGTCTATACGATACATAGCTCACATTGTAAGGAGTCAGTGAGGGTGTTTTTAATTTAGGATATTATGGCCAAAGGTTTAAACGTGTTTTACGGGCATTTTACTGCATTTCCCATAACTTAATGTTATTCACCGTTCAATTAAATTTGTTAAAGCACAAAAATATGTTCTACATTTCGATGTAAATTAGTGTTTTTATCAGCATAAATAAAAGTAATTAAAAATAAACAATTTGAATATAAAACAAACACGTACCTACTCTTTTTATATTCGCAAATTGCGTTAAATTCTCACACAAATTTCTAAAGTTAATTATTACGAAAATTTTGCAGCAAAAATTGATGTATTCTTGGCCAGGGTCTTATTTTGAAAGGAGCCCAGAACACAGGATCATTATTTTAGTTTATTGAAAATGCTTTATAGTTTCTGGGAATAATTTCTTAGCGGCTAAATAAAACAGCAAACACATCACATATTGAAAAAGTACGTAGGAGTATTTATGGCTCTCCTATGGTTTCCAAGGTGGCTTAGCCTGAATTATCTAGTAACAACAACGCTCAAAAATATTGCAAGTAGCGGGACCCGGTCGAATACGTGACCGCATCCGAAGTTGGTTCACTTACAATGCATCAGTGAGGGGGGTGCGGCGTCGTCTGGCCTGAGACGATTCAACGGTCTGTTTTACTAGTACTTATAGATAGATGTATTTGGATACCAGACGATAATGACTAGAGCCGTGGGGTAGGTCTGGGAAAAATGGACTTTATATATGTCTAAGACTATACAGGGTGTAATCGATAAGTCTATTTTGTTTAAGGCATGTAACAGATTATGAAAATGCTTCTATTTGGTATTTAAGAAGAAAAATAATGATTTTTGAACAGTAATACTTTATGGAGTCTAAATTATATGATATTTTGCAATGATATTTAAAGATTAGGAAACTCTATGTTAATATTTAATGTAATATTTACCCAGCACAATGAGCATAGCAAATGTCTGAGACAATTTGTTATTTTTTTTTTGGTTAGGTCATCTTCATTCCTATTCCAGCAACTTCGTTTTATTTGCTTTTTTATCTTTTAGCCGAAACTTGGACAGAGACAATAATCAAGTCTCACTGTTCGTGCATTGAATGCAATGGAATTTTTTAATTAAATTTTCACTCACTTTTAAATGTCCGATTATTCAGTTTTATACACACATGTAGAACCATTGAAAATAATACAATGTCAGTTGTCTCTGATGTTCCAGTTAAGTTTATCGTTAGGTAATTACAGATCATGCTGATAATAGATTACTGTCAAATCATCGATATTGTTTTTTACAAACAGATATAACTTAATTTTTAAGAACATTTCTAAATTTCGATATTTACTTCGTAGATTTAAACCTTTTCACGTCAGAAATTCCGTCTACTAGTTAAAATTCTTCGAAAATCCAGGCAATTTTTAAATCACCGTATAACAATAAATAAGATAGTGTAAAATAGTTTACGTACCATTTGTCGATTTATCGATCTAAATACCAATCAGTCGAATGACCTAAAACGTACGCATTATGCTTAATATGATTGGAAGGGTGTAAAAATAATTGGAGTTTTTTTTTTCATTCACAAAATGAAAGCGTCTTCAGGTTCCGCCTGTATAAATGAATTACTGAATGCTGGCAGTACATTTTTCCGAGGCAAAAATAACCACTCACCGATGAAGTGTACTTTAACTAGTGAGCTAATTAATTCAATCGATCACGCATAACCTTCAGTTTGCGGTCTGCGCTTTTCATAGCCCCTGTGCAC
The DNA here is from genome assembly GCA_018251895.1 of Agathymus mariae mariae. Taxonomy (NCBI): domain Eukaryota; kingdom Metazoa; phylum Arthropoda; class Insecta; order Lepidoptera; family Hesperiidae; genus Agathymus; species Agathymus mariae. The sequence continues at coordinate 7,499 of DWPT01002648.1, read as the reverse complement.
CCTCTGAGCTAGGTTGCTGTGCCTCCACATGAGGATAAGCGTTGAACGAATGCTTTTCGAGGGATTCTTATTAAATTTTACTGTAGTCATAACTTCTGCTGCAATATTTACCAATCCCTAACCTCGGTATCAACACATAGTTTTCGCTGAGCTTTCATCTACTCTCAAAAAGCAAAGAGCCAAGGCGACAAACGAGCAGACTAGCTGATGATGAGCGGTCACCGCCACTCATGGAACTCTCTCTCTCTCCGACACTGCAGCCTATCTTAATATGCACCGTTATTTTTTCGTAGTTATGTAGGTATGTCATATTTTAAAATAATTAACACTTGTTCCATTGAACGTAATATATCACGAGGAAACTTATGTGATCGTATAAAAACGAGAAAATAATATTCTCTGTATGAATTTACTATTGGACTGATAATAACGATCATCATCTTCAAGTCTCACTACTACAGTCATTTAAAAAAGTAATGTACACTAGAGTAATATAAATAAATAATAAAGGTCAATTACTAGGTAAAAAATTATATTTTAGTTATTTTTTATTAAATGATTATAATTAATATAAATATGTATATAAATTTATATCCAGCTAAATACCTTATATAAAAGACATTTATTTTTCCCCATAAATAACTAAAATTTAATTAATGAATTAATATTTGAAAAAGCTGTAATGTCTTTAATTTATATGAGTTTATTTTATATATACAATTTTGTTAAAAAACCTGTAACACCAGGATTTTCATTAGATTTTGCAAAACCTTTTTTTGCAAAATCAAGAGTTAAACAAACACACCAAATATTTTATTTATCTTTTGTTTGCTATAAATGTGTTTTGCATATGATAACTTCTGTGCTGGTGTAAGTGTTATTTTCACAATTTGGATCCATACATACGTAGGATCGCAATTAGCTATTCGAATCGAAATGAAGTTCCTCTCGAGAAAGCTAGTGTAACGCGACTCTTAATATTAAATTTAAAATGTTTAAAAGCTTCCCAATTGATGGCGTTAGTTAATGTCCTTAACCATCTTGTTGAAAATTTTCTCTGATTCGTGAGAGGCATGGAAGTATCACTTATGCTATTAAATAATAAAAAATATTAAATAATGACGTTAAAAAAACAGTTTAATCCATTTTCCATTCAAACAATTTTTAACGTTAGATACCAGGTAAACATGAAACATAACTGTAAAAATTTTGTTAAGAATAATCGCAACCTCCGCTATATTCTTGTCCGGCTGTCGCTGATGCCTAGTATACATGTTAGGTCATGGGTGACGGTGGCCAGTTATCACGTCAAAAAACGTAAACCGTTATATTCTTTCATACTGTAGCCTAGAAGTTCAAAGAGTTCACGATCAAGCAGTAGTTGAAATAGAAGCTAACTATTATCGAGAAATAGACAAATTTATTTTATTTAATAGTATTAAATAAGTTTTTTTTTTTTCAATACGGAAAATAATTAAGCAACCTCTCACTGAACCGTCGAACGTAATTCAATCTTGAGCTTGAGAGCCAGTACTTTCTTCCTTCTTCTCATTGCCTGGTCGACAACGCATCAGCAATACCTTTGATCTTACTGATGTCCACGGGCGACGGTGACCACTTACAATCAGGTGGCTCGTCTGCTCGTTTGTCGGCTATTTGTAATAAAAAAAAAAATTCAATTCAAAATGTTTCATAAATATGAACCTGAAATTAAATACAAATCAACAGCCATATCATGTCCAAAATAAATATGTACTAGTAAATTATTTTTGACAGTAAGTAATGTTCGATACTACACAGGATGTACGTGGAGGTTCGCTCCTGGTAAGATTCAATTAGACGCAGACAAAAGTTTCGATCTCGGTGAATGCACGTTTGCAGTGTGCAGCGCGTCTCTGCAGTGCGGTGTAACGCAATGCGTGGGGTTGATATACTACGGACCGAGCGCTGGCCGCATTTAAATACGATTTGAACATGTCTTTGTATATCAAAAGTTTGTTTAGTTACTCAAATTTTGATTTCCTGATGTTATTCAAGATATTCTGTAAATTATTTATTGGTTTAGGTGCGAATTTCGAAAATTTAAAATCTAAAAATTCGAAATTTTGAAGATTTTTATCAACATTATTATTTTGATATCTAGATTATTGCGAACGTATATATATATATATATATTATTTCGTCACTTTTGACGTGAAAAGAGTCAGGTCACATATAATATGTTTTGACCAATTGAATAGCAAGAGTAAACAAAAAATAAGAAATTGATAATAACTTCAAAACAGTTAGTCAGATTTTGATGATGATGGAGCCATATAAGGATAATAGACTTCTTGCCTTGTCGTCGAATACTTTATTATTCTGATAGTTTTATAGCTAATTGCTGTATTGCATTTGTCTCTGTTTACCATTTAAATATTTGTAACAACGTACTTTGGCAGTTAACTCAATTCACAACCGCAATACTCGTTGTTTAAGCATCCTTCTAGTCTATCTATCAAATTCGAACAAAAGTTGACCACTGATCACCACTGACCAAAGCGACCATATAGTTATGTATAAAATCGTTCACAAAGCAACGGTTGAACCAGTATCTTTGAAGTTATTTTTCTTTCTCTTTTTTTATTTTCATTGAAAACCTTCTATTAATTAATTTATAAATTGAGTTATCTGGTATTTACCTTTGAAAATGCAAATAAAAATTGGAAACGGAGTGTTTAACAAAATATTAACAACATGCATAAATGAAAGACACATATAACCAACAATCGTGAATACATATTTATAGCGAATTGGTTAGCATTTAATACATGTACAATGTAATACACGCACAAGAACCTACTCTCAGAATGCAACTGGGTGAAGTGCAACGACCTGCGACAGGAGGGCAACGGGACCAAAGCTTCCACCGTTGTTCAGCAAGGTGCACCGCAGACGAAATAATTTAAGTCAAGTCCCCAACATCCCCGTATCTATTATAACTTTAAAAACTCTATTTGCATTTGAAGCATAGGAATAAATATGAGATTATCCTTTATTGCCCTCATAAATAACAGCACCCCTGGTCTTCGCCCCTTTCTTCAGATTCTACAAGAAAATTTGCTTTAAATTGTTCATTATCTCGTTCCAATAATCGTTATTTAAATAGCCATCTTTTGGTCTTTGTGTGAAAATGAGGGTTCATATAGACAATACCGCAGTAGGCAGGGCCCAGGACCACTATAGTTATCTCACTATTGGATTCGAATCTGCACCGAGAATAGTTATATAAATCAAAATCTGCTACACTGGTCAACTTAGCAGACTTCACACGTCTTTGAGAACACCCAGAAAAAACTTTTCTCACAAAGTACCAACGTATTTAAAAAAAAAAACAATTTCGTATTAGGATCACCAGTGTGTATTACATAGCGGCACCCTAAAAAGACGCTGTCGCTGCATTTTAGGTATGTTAACTTGTAATTTCACATTTTCAGAATATCACTATTGCATTGCACTCAATCGCGACTTCTTAACGTGCAACTTTAGTATAGGTATGACATTCTGTGTCCAACTTCGATAGGAATCGGTTAGGTGTAACTTTGGTTAGGTGTAGGTTATTGTAACGATAAACTGATTTTTATTGTAATAGGATACGGCATGAAAATTACTTTCTTTCTGACCTTCTCATTTTCTGGCCGACAACGCATCAGTGGTACCTTTGGTCTTGCTGATGTCCATGAGTGACGATGACCACCAGGTGGTTCGTCTACTCGTTTGTTTTGCTATTACCATAAAAAAAGATACCTCTTTAGTGAATGGTAAGAGTTCGGGCCTATGTTTCAGTGTAATACTGACCGTTCAAAGCTCCCCAACCCCCGTCCCCAGGGGTCAGATTTATAGAAGGTCCTATATTATGATCATATTATTATTTTGTCGAAGTGTAACTATGTAACTAGTAACGTAGCCGTCTAGATTCGCTTCGGGATAACAATTCTTAAGATTGTTATTGTGAAATAATACTCAAGTAGCATCAGAATCAGAAGAACATGTGGGAACTAATTTGAAATCCAACGTGGTTATAATGATTCTTATCATAGTATAGTTGGCATAGTTCTCGTTATCAGTAACTAAAGGTATAGCAATGTAAAAATATAACAAATTGTGTTTGTTTCACTGCGAATGTTAATGCTAATGCTAAAAATTTCATGCAATTTTTACTAACGAAGTCATATTTGAGGAAGGTTTAACAATCTGTTCAATAATTGTTGAGCAAGTCTGGAAAATAAATACAACTGTAAAATTTCTGTTTCTTCGTGTACTCTTACGAATGCGCGTGTGATCGTTATGCAGTCATAAACGGTATTTCTAAAGGAAACACAGGAAATATATAATTGATCAGTAAATCTTACAGTTTATATATTTTTAACCTTATTTTATACCATCGTAGGTTGTTTTCTAAAGTACCTTGAATTACGATTGTTATGTATGTAATAATTGCAAAAATCACCTAAAATATCCGTTAACAGAATTTCCATACAAACTTTTATATCCTATTTATGCGATATAACGTGTTATATAAGCTTATAATTAATATAGAATTGACGATAAATTATTCATCTGCAAATACAATGAAAAACATTTGAGACACGATAAAATCCTTTGAGTTAGAATTTATTATTCGAGTTTCACATGGATCGCATGAGCTGTCCATTCGTATTCGTGATGAAATCACTTCCTAATTTGACTCTTAGTCTGATTGTCTTTTTTATAAATCAAAAACTTTTTGATATTACATACAGGCCTGCTAGATACGTTCATTTATTTCTTGATATATTAGTATAAGTTGGTATCGTGCCTATCCGAAGAATCTTGCGTTCGATCCGACCAGAACTGTCATTTATGTGGCAGATATATGCTTGTTATCGAAGTTTTGTGTTATATTCATGACACTGGAAACACAAAGGATCCTAGTGCGAGAGTGTGAAGGTGCAAGTGTTAATATTTTTTTTTGATTTTTGGGATCCGTCACACCAGGGTATCGTCAAACCGGTCAAGAATGAAGCAGTGCATCGTTTGTTATCTAGTTCTTAAACACTGCAACTGAATCACGTCAAAAATGTTCTACGAATGCGTTACGAAGGTTGTAGCTAGTCAAGATGATAAACCTTATCATGAGCAACTACTGGTGGTTTTAATTGTACAGTCCATCAACTTAAATCAGAAGGGATTTATCGTTAGTTGTTCGGGATGCAACACGAGTATAGAGGGTTGGTGCGGACTTGGAGTACCTTACAATCCAGTTGTAATTAGAGCAGCTGAATTGAAGGCGACACCAGTTTACGACAATGTATCTGCATGACGGCGTGTCTAGCTCGCATCTAAATTGAATTGCATCGAACCGATGCATTTATGGCGATACAGTCCATGCAGGATGCATTCAATTAGCGGCTATTGTCTAAATTTCGGATAGTCGATTTTCAATCAGGTATACTTTACTTAAAGTTGATTATAAGAGATTGCTGCGGCGTGTTGTAAAATTCACTGTCACATTTATTATAAGTATAGTCTTAATCCGACCATGGGAGAGTTCCACTAAGCGATTACAACGACCACGCTTACGAGCATAATTTTTCCCGGTCCACTATCTTGTGGATCTTCGCATCATAAACCCTTATTTTCAAATGACCTAAAATGACTTTTGAATTCTTCATCTGAGTAACGATTAATGACACTCTCGTAGTCAATAATACGTGGTCTAAGTTTTCGCTTTCCACGATTTTGTAAAACTGCATTCCATTCTTCATCTGAACTAGAAGTAGATTCCGGAGTATTATTACGATGCGATTCTAACAAATATCCAACTGTATCCATAATAGACATTTTGATTATATTTATCGTATAAATCACTTTATTACAGTAAAGATATAAAAAAAAAACATTGTATTTTCTTTCAGTATAAAGAAAATTAATCAATACTTCTTAAACTCGATGGGTTAATGTTTATAAATTACAACGTAACCTCTTAAGCTTTCCATGTAATTTCTAATCCGCCATTTGCAATTTTAACGCAACGCATAGAACGCCTCAGAATCCGTTCCACTTGGGGTTTATGATGCGAACGTCCACAAGCTAGTGGAACGGGAAAATTATGCTCGTGAGCGTGGTCGTTTCGATCGCTTAGTGGAACGCGCCCCACATTTTATTCCTAAGTGTTGTATATAATAAATATAAATTTAATTATACTGATTTTCTTTTATATATGATAACGTATGAATTTAAAATATAATTTTCCCAATCATACAACTTTTCAGTCGCCATTTTTAAACTATAAATTGCGCCAAATTTCTCAACGCTCACAACGACCTAGCTCGCGACATGGGGTGTTGAGGGCTCGGCGTGAGCGAAAATAATAACGTCATTAATGACGTTTTTACCGCGACCACAACTACCGCGATCGTCTAATGAAACGCTTTATGGCATGTTTTGGGTGTTCTGAGCATCAAGTGGAACATGCAAGCCATAATCTTTCAGAATGTTTCACTGTTTTTATTGATAACCAATAAAGGGAAAGCAGTTGAGAAGCGGCGGAGAAAAAGGTACTGATCTATTTTATCCTTGCCTGTTTATATATAAGCTTTTTTGTACTTCTCAATATTGAACATTTATTGATAATCAATACTACGAAACAGAGGAAAAATAGTTTCCTCCTTACGTAAGATATTCCCAAAAACTTAAGTTATAATATATATAATTATAAGTGTTGAAATATTATTATTTACTAGCAAACACCCGCAATTGTGCGCAGATATTTCAGTACTTTCGAGTTTTGTTTACACGTAGTTCACCACCGCCACGTTAATTTTATCTGTAATATTTATTTATTATTATATCATCTACAACATTCCACAATTTATATGGTTCAACATAACACTCAACAATAATAATAAGTAAGACTCACATTTACGAAAAACAAAATTACTCAATCTGTTAATATTTAAAAATATAAATACTAATTAACTGACAGTTTTTCATAACCTATAAATTATAGAAAACTTTGGTACTGTTATAGCACACACACAAACATAAGTGGAAATAAATAAATAAATATGGCTTCCAAAGAAATACGATTTGGTTTTTAAGATAACCATAAAGTCTACCTTTATTCCTTAAAAACTAATTAACAAAGAAGAGATCAAAATAAAAAATAAACAAAACTGACATAATTATCTTTTTATTTACATAGAATAAGTTAATACTTGACAACAATCCCACCTGATGGTAAGTGGTGATGAACTATTAAGATGTTAAACGTAATAACTTATAAGAGCCTATTCACTCTCCTCTTGAAGACTCCTACGTCGAAAGAAGGCGGGAACACCGCCGCGGGTAAGTTATTCCAGTCCTTTGCAGTGGGCACATCGCAAATCCCGCCGTCCGTATAGGTGGTATGTTCACTACGTAAGGATGGATACCCGCCGTACGTCGAGTTGTTCGATGGAGAAACGGCGATGGGGGAA
>DWPT01002647.1:0-15806 GCA_018251895.1 Agathymus mariae mariae | reverse complement strand
TCATTCAATGCAAACATTAATGTAATGTAGATACACACTTTTATATGTATGTACGTATCCAAGAACAGTTTGGTGTTCGTTGATCATTAAAAGACCAGACTTTGCAACGGTCTCCTGCGAGCCAGCCGGCCAGTTCGAGACATGTTCTACATTGACGCCTAATATAACAAGCCGATGTGACCTGTTCAATTTAAAGCAACATTTTATTATTTTAGCTGACGCGTGTCTCAGCACTGATTTTCAGTGGTGTAAAGGGCCGGTGACGCGGGCATTGTATTACGATTCATCGCTTCTAAAGTGTTATATTGCAGTCTTGATTTTATTATTGTGCAGTGCTAAGAAATTTCATGTTAACATAGTTGAAAAAGAGCTATTCGGTATCTTAAGTGTTCCGAAATGCCACAGTAATGAGCGGGGGTGTTATTGAGCTCCGTAACCGTAACCGAAACTATCGGATATCCGAAATATCCGAATATCGGTAACCGTATTCGTAAAAATATTGTGGATAATTTCTGATGGCGAAGGAGAGTCCCCACAAAACACGGTGTGATAGGTCTCCGCCCGCCGACACCGTGCACCGGCCGCGTCGATCTCCCGTTTTAAACAGTTTTTGTTATTTCACCTTTAATTAAGGCTACCATTTTTCTGTGAAACCTAGAAGCATAGTGAAACTTTGTTAATACATTACACTATTTTCCCAAGTTGCAAATAATCTTATATTCCATATACGAACTTGTCCGAACCAATCGGATAAACCGAAACAATTTCACATCCGTAACCGTAACCGAAACCGCTAAAATATAGTTGATATATCCGTATCCAGATGCAAAACTTCATATCCATGACGTCCCTAGTGATAAGTGTAAATTTGCCAACACGGCAAATATGATGGGGGGTCGGATTCTTACATTGATTATGCGATAAAAAACAATCTTGGAACTTCTGACGTTAACCGTGTGAACTGTGAGATGTCTTTTCATATTTTTTATCTGTTATGTGGCTCATTGTCATGTGTATTTGTCATCTAATCACACTAGTAACACTGTAAATGGGAAAGTTTGGATGTTTGTTGTTCAATCGGACAAACGGTTGAATGGATTTAGATAAAATTTTACATGCAAGTAGCTTATAACTTGGCAACGGATGTAGGATATTTTTTTTTTATCTCGAATAGGTATTAAGATGCTGGTATTATCAAAAATTAAAATACAGGTGTTTCCATTTGAATTTTGTGTAGATGTATTTATCTTTTGTTCCATTAGACATTGTCATATTAATGTATTATATATTATAGTACTTTGTTTTCATAATGTATCATATTATCTGTGTTTATTATTATTGTGATTCAATTATTCTATCACCCAACTGTCATTAATGACAGATGAGTCTATTACTTTTTTTGACACTAACATATTTAATTTCTCAGAGGATAATATAATATAAATTATAACTCCAACGCCAACGCGGACGACGCGTCCGGTGAAATAAGAAAAAAAAATTACTATGGACGTTATTAGAGGCCCATAAACAAAGTTTTGGCTGATTTCTGTCAGTGTTGTGATTAATTAATATTTTTAAAGAAAAATCTATTCAAAATACATCGCGCGGACGGTCTTTATAAACTTAAGATTTTCTGAAGGTAAGCAAGGGTTGTGTAATAATGTCGAATAATATATATGATATTATTGTGTATATATATAGCAGTGTTACATAGATATCTCTTCTATATTCTCTTTGATATTTCGACTTACTTAATACTTAATAGCACTCGCATTGTTTTGGGACCGAGTTTTTCTCGTTCTACGAATTGGAAATATAATAATTTATAACTGTTTTATTTACGGACGGTTCGCAAGGAGACAAACTTTAAATATCAAGTGACGCTTATGCAATACATTAGTGGAAATCATATCGAAATACGTTGAGCCGTTTCTGAGATGGCAAACGCACAGACCCACTTACAAACAGACCAGACTTCTAACAACTATTGTTTGGGGTATCGTTGCGTTAACAAATGCTAGTCTAGTAACAGATTTTGTCATATATTATTAGGTTACAGAAAGCGATCACTCGATATTTTGTTATACGCATAGATTGTTATTAAATAAAACTCGTGTGTCTGTAAAAAATGTATAAATATCATGGTTTGAATATTGTTGATGATTTTTAGTAAATTAAACAATGTTTGGAATGCAATGTTTCTTTTGTCAGTGGATTTGAAAACTTTGACATTTTGTTCAGGCAGCGTCTGAAGAATACAAATTGACTTGTCGATACAGAAATATCAGTGTAACTCATCATCTTCACGTAATCATCACTTGCTCGACTGAAATAAAAAAGTATATGGATATGTTTACTCGGGGAAAGTCTGAGCAATAATAATTTATGACGAATAAATGTATATTACAAGTTTTGCTATTAAATGATTTTTATAATATATTGTAGTTTCTTTTGAAAACTAGCGGCTGAAGGAGACCGTTCATTTCCACGCCGACCTAAGGACACGTGTCAGCACAACGACACGTCTCAATAATGTAAACTCGGTTTTACGACTCAGTGCGTACTGGCCTAATAGAACAAAATTTATGGGATATTAATATACAGACTGATTTTGTTGGACTACTCGTAGATTAGATTTTGTGGACTGATGTTCTACCACGAAAGTGAATAAGCATATTAGTTGCTGCGTTGAAAATTTTAAATTTCATCGCTACTTACCTTATTATCAGGCGATCGTTGTCAAGCATCGACTCGTTGACATACCATTTAGTTTGGAAAATAATATTTTAAATCGAAATAAAAAATAGGTAAAATGCCTAAAATCGTTATATTTTTTGTCAGCAAGAGATTAAATCACTCGTTCTTATTTTCATAACTGAGTTTATTATACTTGTCAGGTAAATGTAAAAATGCATGTAATCTATATAAATAAAATGCTAGAGATGTCTACTGTTGTACGCGCATCACGGACAAACTACTGGGTAAGTTTCAATTGACTTCACCAAGTTTTGTTACTCATTGACTTGGCTTTTATCAAAAGAAAAAACTATTGAGATATGTTCATTTAACAAAGTTTTATGTTAGACGAGTTTTAAAAGCGCCCGTGCACCGCGTGTTCTGTGTTTGGTTTAATAGTTTCTTCCGCACATAAACTACATTAAAATAACAAGGTACGCAGACGAGTGTGAAAATATACGGCAGCTATATATATGCTGTTATTATCGGTATTTTACAGTGCAGATATTCGCATCCACATCGTCAGTGAACAAAGCGACAGAGCTGTTGGGGAAATATGTTACTTAGCTATACTACATTTGGTAACAAAGTGTCATTTTTGGTAGAAACTGAACCAAGATTTCAATTTGCTACTCTACTCAAAAAATATTCGGATATATATTTGTTTATATTTCGTCTGTAAAGTCAATGATTAGAGTACTTCCGTAATTATATTTTTATCATATTAAAATAAACGTTTACAATTTATTAGTTTAGGATAAAACTCGAAGGATGCGGCTTTAGATGGAGAAAAATGGAGAAATATCCATCAGCTACGCCGATTAGGGCCTATTCTTTAACCCTTAATAAGAAGAGAGCGTAAAAAAAACACTAAGAAAAAAATATATACTAGTTGAGTAATTTCATAATTTTTTTAATTACATGACAAATAATATTTTTATTCAGATTTTATGTTTTCTAATGTTGTTGTATAAGTTTAAGGTATTATTAGGCTGATGTAAGAACTAGGTAGGTAATTAATGTTTCGCTCGCCGTACCTGTTATTTGTACACATGTACAGGGATTAATGTATTGGTTCTTTGTAAATATTGGAGATTCGGGTGTAAGGGCTTTTATACATGCTTCATGGTGCAAAGTTGTATAGCTCTACTATCTATTAGGTAAAAAGTATTTTCCGAGTTGACATTGGTTCATTTATAATATTAGCAATATAAAAGGAATTCCCGTACCGGGAATCGAACCCGAGCCTCCTGGGTGAAAGCCAGGTATCCTAGCCACTAGACCATACGGGAGATGATCAAAGTCTTCAAATTATGATTTACGTTAGTCTAACCTATAATATATTCTATCTAAGTATCCAACGATATAAATAGTAATATTGTATTTTTGATAAATATCGGTAAAATCTATTCCTTTCAAAAGAATAATATAATAAGATGATAGTTATCGAAATTATTTTTTCTACCATAGACGTACTCTATTATTGTAAACTCAATCTGACATTGACAGTTACAGTAAAGACATTCTCAAGCAAATTTATTTGACGTTCTTCCTGTCTGTCAAACTTTTTTTTATTAGAAATTAACGACGTGTTTTATTATGTTACCTATTACGATGTTTTGTTAATAAGCATATTTTTAAATTTTCGTTCAGTATTGTACATTTAATAACTGTAAAGAGATTAAAATACAATAAAAACGTGCTCATTGGTGCTCATTATTCAGTATGTGTTGTGATTGTTACTGTGAAATCCTATTGTTGAACTTTACAATGCTTTAGTGACCAAAAGTGATTGATATGGTACAGTGGTCGTGAATTCAGTTCAAATTTAGAACATTTTGGATATCTTAAATTTAAATACAACTAAAACGCAAGCATCTATCTATGGAATAAAGGAACAATCAAGATTATTTATATAGGTTTTACCGCGTTTTTATATCTACGCGATATATTTTCAAGGTGAGAATGATTAAGCTTTTTCTTTCTAAAATTGTCCTGGATTAGTCATAGGTGGTATTTTAATGGACTAATTTAAAATCAGAGCGCCCAATAGACATCCTTTAAAGATTCAACAAAAAACACGGCAACAAACATACTGGAACAAGCATCAAATGTTTTTTAGAAACTTCTAAACGAAAATGTCGCATGCATTTACAATTGTATTCAAACGGATAAAACTAGAGCTACTCGAATATTCAGCACAGGTCTTCGATTGAATTGGAACCGTTTGATCCTCACAGTTTTTGACCACCTGTTGTTATAAAACTCAACAATGATCAAATATTTTTCGTTGTTGTTGCTTGCAAATATAGCTGGCCATTGAAGAATCTCTTTCTGAGATTCAATTTCGATCTCATTTGTTAAATGCTAATCTATTAAAAAAATTTAGGCCTTTTCAATACCCCCTTGACCCATCACACAGTAAAATAGTTGAAGTAGATAAAGATAAAAACTATTATTTTTTATTGAAAATTATTTCATTCTATGTGAGAGTTGAACCTGTTCATTTTAGATAGTAAAGAAATAATTTTCAAAATTCTATGTTCCCAGTAATTATAAAACAACCAAATACATCAAATAATTATGTAAAGTAATTACAAACGGTAAACCCAAGAGCTCATTAAAAAAAAATTTTACTCCCACTAATTATTTTTATTTTTTTTTGCCATTATTCACCTTATCTTAATCAATTCTTCACGGAAATCCTTTGGCCCTTAAAAGTTTAGATTCTAAATATCCTATCTATCTACTAGCCTTGAAGATCCATTGCTAGATCAAGGCCGCACCTTGAGCTATACTAACCAGTTTCTTCACCTTCTATTCTATTAGCTACCCATTGAGTTCTTTAAGAGGTCAGTGTAGTCATCAGATAGGTTGGTGTTGTTTAATGATAATTTCTTTTGGTCACTATTTGAGATATTGTGAGAATTCATAATTAGTTATCAATCCTTCAAATTATATAGTTGAGTAATTTGCTTCACAATTATTTTGCAAGCTAAGTAATCCACATTTGACTATGGATTTTGTAATTGCAATGTTGATCGTACTTACAAACTACTCCTATGTATGAATGCCCTGAGCAACTTCAAAGGAAGATGAATGGATCAACAGTCACTTATGTGGGAGAATAATTTTAGTGTTGTCACAATTACATAGCTTAACTTTAACTGGTTAATAGAGTGTACTATTAATGAAGTTTTAAATGTCTTTATCAACAAATAGATATTGTTATAGATAAAAAGGTTAGTCGATATATTTTTTTGAAATCTTACCCATCTGTCTACCGTGCCAATTACTACATTATTTATAAGTTATCTATTAAATCTAGGTAACATTTAGCCTATTTGTAATATCTAGAACACTTCTCAGCCTCGGACATGGATCTGGTGTCACCAAATAGAAAGTTAAATTTAGAATGCAGTTTCCCCCTGGACCTGAGTAAACAAATAGATAGATAGGTTGAGATTTCATAAGTGAAGTGACAAGTGAGTCATAATCATGTCATAAGAGTTGTGTAATAGCCATGTAAATATTATTATACAGTAAATGAAACAAAATTGTAATTTTTTAATGAGCTTTGATATTGCAAAAACTTATTAGTTCTTTTTTACATAAAGAGCTGAAAATCTTAGAGACAGGCCATTTGGTGGTAACTGTTCATCATCACTTGGGAATACGTACATCACCGGACTACCAACACATTACTGTTGTCATCCACAAGGTGTTGTTACTTGCTGAGTTGAAATGGGGGTAAGGCGGTACTTTTACTGGCTCTCTTAGACCAGCATAGAAACATGTAAGAACGTTTCATGGTTAAGTCTAGAAGGCTAGCTAGACCGGTAAAGAATTTTACCACCATGCTAAAGTACCATCGGTAACCAGTACCTCCACACAGAAGGTACTGTTCCCAATAGTTTCGTCCATTATTCAGCAGGGTTCATCATCACATTGGTTGGGACTTATAGATGGATCTGGCACATTGCACAATCTAAGTATAAACTAGAGATGTTATAGATATAAAATTTGAATCTGGATATGGATATATATGAGTTATATTTTACCGGTTCCGATTGAGAATATTAGATGGTTTACGACTGGGAAAAAATAAATAATGTACTTACAAGATAATAGTTTGATATTATTTCTAGCTATTATGTACTTAGTATTAAATACAGAAAAAACTGTTTAAAATGAGACCGAAGCGGCAAGTGTATCGGCTCGGCCGGCGAAAATCTGTCATAACCTATTTTATTTAGACTCTGCCGCTATCCAAAACTTTTTTTATTGGATTCGGTTACGGTCACAAATATATTTTCATTTGGGATGCGAAGCTCCATAACACCTCTGGTTTAAACTGATAAATATATGGAAACCGGAAACGGCATACTCACAGTCTGTCTGTAATTAGACACACGTAGGGGACGTTCGGTACCAAACACGGTTGACATTAGCACATTATAGTTTGATCACGCGATTATTAGCATATAATGTAAGAAATGATCCTCGAATATACGAGTATATAGGAAATCTTAACGGGATTACTTGAATGAAAAATCGAAGGCTATAAAATACTGTAGTTGTCATAACGATGTCAGGAGAATTACGTGTAACATAAAAATGATTTTGAATGTAACTACAGTATTAGAATCAATAAAATATTTACTGTTGCAAAGCCCATTTTTATTATCTGTATGCATAATAAAATTATAACTGATCGCTTTCTGTTTCTGCATCTGAAGGATATATGAGATAAACTTGTTTTTGTGCGTTTGTGCGCGCTAATATCAGAAACGGCATAACCGATTTGGTGATGGTTTTTGATGTACTGCAGTAAGCATCAATTAATATTGAAAGTTAGTATTAATGCAGATACTACATGTTCAAAAAACGAAATAAGCCCAGTCCTAAAACAGTGCAGGAGCTACTAGTAAAAAATTAATTGGGGCCATTGTAATCAATATATATTACATTTTATTTAAATTCGGAAGTCTGTTCAATTAATGCGTAACCTTGGTCTGACCTAATGTAAATTTGTTGCGGAAAACATGTTATCCATAAATATATATTGATATCTAAAATCAAACAGGTCCGCGTGTGTATGTTGAAAAGATTTGCATGACGTTCTTTCAGTATGGGATGTGTACGAGATTGGCTTTTCGGAAGAAACAGTATAATGTTGCCAACATGACACTGGTGTTACCAATCGGGAATATTTGATAAATGGTT
This sequence comes from Agathymus mariae mariae, assembly GCA_018251895.1. Taxonomy (NCBI): domain Eukaryota; kingdom Metazoa; phylum Arthropoda; class Insecta; order Lepidoptera; family Hesperiidae; genus Agathymus; species Agathymus mariae. Next base: position 7,844 of record DWPT01002647.1, on the reverse strand, counting down.
GGATTTTAATACGATTGTTTTGGGGCCACTTCTGTGTCCATGTCAGTTTTCGCTGCTGGCGTTGTACAAGTTCTGTCACGTTCCTGTCCTGCTTACATTAGGTCGGTAGACTCTAAAAACCAGTTTCATCCCGGCTTATTACTCTTACTGTCCGCTGGCTACTTAAAATCAAATGTTATACTGTTGTTTTGAAATATTTATTACTGAATAGTACGCGAATTCATCGGTTAATTGCACGGCAACGAGGTAATGACGTTCCTTGTTATGGATATCCCTGAACGACGCTGGTCGTTCACCATCTCGACTCATTTGCCGGCTATTAACATTAAAAACGGGGAGCAGGCAACAAGCTGTGACTAATAACGATTGGAATAATTTAAGACATGCCATGTAATAATACCTGGGTCACAACGCAGCAACGGTTCGTTAGACAACTAGTGAGTGGGATCTATTAATTGGTCCGGCCTTAACCGGGCAGGTATATAAATATGATTTGTGTATCTCAAAGACATATCACAAAATTGCTCATAAGTCGGACACTGGTGACCCGCTCTCGCTTGGCTTTGGAAAACTTACGAGTTAAGTTTAAAAGTAGCATCCGTTCCTAAAACAAATTCATTTTTATCAGGCTTTTAACAAATTTCATACTTGCCCCACGTATTCCTTTAGCAATAGGTTTTTAGTTCAATGAATTAGAACAGTGTGTCCCAAGTTAATTATCTGTTATAAGCTTATATAAGTTAACTGTTTTAACTTGTCAATATTTCGGCCATCACGTACAGTATTTTCCCGTGACCCCCAATAGGACCCCGCGTTTCCCAAGGGTACGCGCACTGCAGATTAGGAATCGCCGAAATAGAGGCATATTCAATTATGGCAATTTTTGCAATAGCTGCAGAAAAGCAGTTTAAACATTAAGTAACCATCTAAGAGTATCTATGCACTTACCAAACATTTTTATATCCTGCACCGCATAACAGTCCATGTCACGAGGTGTAACGCATCTATAATGATAATGATCCATAGTACAATTGCCAATTGTAATCCTAATGGTCGTGTAAGATACGCGGGTAGTCAGAAATACACAACACTACCAATAAAAACATTCGGACCTCTATTTGTAACAGTCTGTTGACATATTTATAAACAATATTTACCGCAGAGATACAAGGCAGTTGCGATTTTATTTTTTATGGAAGGATACCATATTTAATAACTCGTCTGTAGAAATAAAAGTTCTCCCGCCTTATAGGTTATACAGGATAATCCAGGGTGGTTGTACCAAAATTTTATTTGCAGCATAAATAAATATTCGCAGTATTATTTGAGTGTATAAAAGTGATCAGGCGACTAGAATTTCGATACCGAATGACCATCAAGCGTAGTCACGGTACTTCACCGTTATCGTTATACTGAATGAATAGTATTATCTGATGTGACATAATGTGACGCAGTGAATACGTATATTGTGTGGGTTATGTTACTGGCTCCCACGGAACAGCTGCTAACTTTACGTTTAAAGTTTGACAGTTGAATCAATGAATCTGTCAAAAGAGATAGGCAATAAAAACCACAGAGTAATAATTATAGAGATGGTACTTCAAATAAAATTTGTCATTGAAGACTTAGTTTCTTGAAACTTAACTTTTTAAAATCTTGTCTTACGTCAACCGCCTCACGTATAATCTTGACAACAACCCGACCTGATGGAAAGTAGTGATGAAGGGTAAGACGTTGAACGCACTTACTCCTAAAAGCTTGTTCACTTGCCTCTTGAAGACTTTTGCATCATAAGTATATTGGTTCCGACCCGTGTCACCAATGAGCCTCTTTGCACGCCTTTCTTTGATATATGTATAAGTTACAATAACTGTTTTCTTTTCACAGCTTGCACATGTCATAAGTACAAATACAAAATGGCTGCAGTTCAGAAACTGGAAACGACGCGGGAGATACCATTGACCGAAAGCAGGCGTGAGCGGGACAGCATGAACAATGAGATTTCGTCTACGTCCAGCGAAGAACAACCACCTGACACTATTGGACAGTTTAATAATTTTTACAAAACTAGATACTCGGAGACCGCCGTGTCGGACAACGAAATACTTGGACCCCGAGCTAGGAACGTTCAACAGCGCAACCATTACAAGTCCATGGGCAATATAAACGATTCGTATCGCGCCAGAGACTTCAATACAAGCTTAAGTGTCCAAAATAGTATAAGTAACGTAGATATAACATTGCACGCGAATGAAATAAAAAAATTTGAATCGCTGCAAATACCTATAGTTGGATACGAGGTGATGGAAGAAAGGGCGCGTTTCACGATATACAAATTGAAAGTTGAGGACGATAAACGGGACCAGTCTTGGCTTGTGTTCAGAAGGTACACGGACTTCGTGAGACTGTACAATAGGATAAAAGCAGAAAAGCCTAACTTGATGCTTCCGTTGCCAGGGAAGAGATGGTTCAGGGATAACTTCGAGCCGGCGTTCTTAGAAGAACGAGTCAGGGGCCTGCAAATCTTCGTCAATGCAATACTGAGTAAATTGTCCAACCACCCTATTGTCAGAGAGTTCTTCTGCTTGGATGAGCCTCCGCAAGTTTTCAGTTATCAACCCGAAGTGCAGGCTGTGTACGGTGCTCTAGAAGATTCGATAACAACATTAAAAGTGCAGTTAAAACAGAAAGATGCAACTATAATGCATTTGCAGAAACGCGTGGCTCAACTAGAGGGCCAAGTGAAAAATTGTCCGACATGTAGTTCAAATAATGGTTGATTTATTTTGTCCTAATGTGTTTTTGCGCTTGGGAAATATATGCAAACACTAGTTGCGGGAAATTTCCGACCAATATATATAGGTTCAACACGGTAACTCTGTAATAGCCAAACTTGGATGTAACTCTGCGCTGCGATCATTATAATAGGTAACGTGAGCATTATAAGTGGTATCTTAACCACAACACTTGCAATTATAATGAACTCACCGCGGAATAATTACGACTTTGATTTGTGAGTTAACAGAATCACCGCGCTCATGTTTTGTAATTGCCAATTGGTGATGTCGTTCTGCTGAGATATGGTACAGTTCTCTTATTAGAGCGTCAAAAGACGTCCGGCTTGTCGGTAAACTGGCCCACAATTATTCGACATTTTTATACGTCTAAAATAACACATTGATGCAGCTTGTTGACTGAGCTCACATACCGTGTATTCTTGCGCCAAGGGAAGTCAAACATGTAATTATCTTGGTGGTATCCGGACAAGAGCCTTTAATATCGTAAGATTGGAAGTTTTGAATTTTCTTATGAGGTTCCATAAATGTACATTCGATAACCTTTTTGGTGATGTAATGACAAGTATACCATAAATTCTGACTTTGATTATCGTGGGGGACAATAAGACAATTACAGAAATAGTTATGATGGGTGAATTAAGTGCAGTATCCAATAAAAGAGATTTATTATTCTTACTATTTAAAAAGATAATTTTGAGAAGGACAAATATATATTAGTGTTAAAAATGCTTAGTTCATAAAAAATAGTCAACAGAAAGTTCCAAAGTATTCTGTTCTCCCAGCTGTGATTATCGAGTCTAAAATTGGGAAGAATTTTTAAAATGTAGATCCTACATTATTCATACCTAACGTGAATATCAATTCAAAAGTTCTAAGTCAGTGGTACCTAAACTCAATATTGTTATCCGCATCATTTAGCGAGGAAACTAATTTTACCCCCACATGCAGCTGATAGTAACTTTATTTATTATATTTTTTTTTTCTACATATCCATTTACCATGACTTTATTATCTCAGTAGAACGGCTGGTTTATTTCTGCAGGTATAATTATCTATCCTCAGGTACAGAAACCTGGTTCCAAAAATATACATGCCATGTTCAACTGTACATGGTGGTGCTTGTGAGATTAGTGATACTGTTAAAGACTAATAATATTTATGTTAATTAATATCAGGGATGTTATGGAGCTCGGTAAACGTAACCGAAACTATCGGGTATCCGTTATAAAGATATATCCGGAACCGAAAAAAGTTTCAGATAATTTCAGATAGGGGTAGAATTAATAAAACGTTGTGGATGGTTTACGCTGGCCAAGATCTATTTTTTAAAGCCATTGTTTTTAGTCTGTGATTATAATACCAATTAGTACCTAGAAATTTATTCAAACCTTGTAGATACATTATATTTTTTCCAAATCGTTAATCATATAATATCTGTAACTGAAGTTATCTAAAACAGTCGCATAGTCCGAAATAATTTAATATTCGTAAACGTAATGGAAACCGGTAAAGTATTATTAATATATCGGTATCTTTATTCCGAAATTACATATCCATAACATCCCTAATTAACATAATCAGTGAACATACATTTATACGTAAATATCAGTGCATATACTCTATGGAAAATGTAGTTTATACCTCTGTTTATTTACAGTATGGATACCTATTTCACACGAGTCTAACACTGAATTAAGGCAGAGTATTAACTAATAAATGTTACGTGTATAAATAAAAAAAAAAATACAATAATTTATTTATTAATGTGGCAATTAATAGACATTTTACAGAATGTTTGTTATATTTGTGAGGGTCCAATAATGGTTTTTAAATGTTTGACATGGCTCTGATAATGTAAATTATGTAATTGTAGTACAAATGTTGATTCAAATTAATGTTTATTGCCGAATGTTTCAAATTAACTGTTGATTAGTTTCTAATGTCATTTTCATTGCATTTACATTTAAATTTAATATTGCATTTTACATTTATATTTTATATAAATTAGTTGTATTTTTAGGTATTATTATTAGTCGATTTATGTAATTTTAATTACGTTTGTTAATATGGTCTATAAGGCCAAAATGACAGATTCCACGGCCGCGTTAATGACGTTGTTCGTTAAAAATGAAACAAAAATAATGCTCCAATGGCAATGTTAAAAGTATTACGTACAAAAGTGATGTGATATCTGTGTAAGCCAAAACAAAAAAAAACAAAAAATGGCGTAAACGATGTGGGTTCAAATTCAAGCTCGGTGAAGAATTGGTTGAGTAGCACAATTAGCAGAGCTTCCGTGCATTAAGTTACTTGTTAAGACATATCACGATTTAAGGTTTCTTCAAGACCTTCGCTGGCTAATTCTTCCACCAAATCTCATGTACACACGTGGTGGATAACTCTCCAGACTTTTTAATAATTAAAAAGACGTCTTTGCTATATTGGCTTCTAAGATGGGCGTCTATCAATAAGTTCATCGAGCTTTTGTAGCAATTAACGCTAACAAATATTTTAAATTATGAACGTGTAATAATTTACTATATTTTAAATATTAAATATTTACAAATATTAGTATAATCGAATTTACCGGTCGGTATGACACTGTCATATGTCTGTGATGTTACTCACTGTCATGTGTCATTTGTACGATAGTCAAATTAGTGGCGGTGACAAACGTCAAAATTTAAATTTCGATTGAAATTTATTTCGGGAGCTTTCGATTTAGTAATAAACATGGCCGCGGGTCGTTTTGGTCTATTTTGGCCGTTTGGAAATAATTTCAACAAAAAATGTATTCATTGTACAAATATTAAGTGATATTATTATAATGTATTGTTAGTGTATTGTGATAAAAGTAAACATTTACACGTTCAACACGACACTGTGCTAGGCATTTTTATTAACAATGTTTTTTTAGCAATATACGGTATCTTTACTAAGTATAATCCGTGACACGGGGGTTTAGCATTACATTTTTTGATATTAACAATATCTCTGTAAGTTGTAACCAGAGCGGTCTATACCTCTCATTGAATACTGAAGTGTCAACTGCTATTAAATTTAAGATGTATACAAATACGGTTTATATAGATTATATACCTGAAATTTGTGTATTTGGGGTATGCTGAAAGTATCAAGAATTGAACATAAATAGGGTTGCCATGTTTAGAAGAAATAAGGTATAGATAGCAATATACCCAATTTTTTCGTATGGCAAATAAAATGAAAAAACTTATAAAATAAAGTATCTTACGTTTTAAAATTCTTGTTTGAATTCAAAGATTGATAAAATTGCGTCTTTAGAGATTTAATAAAATTTAACGGTACATGGGTCCAAAATAAAATAATTCGCGTATTATATTATCAAATGTTTTAAAGTTAAGTACAGTCATGTAAGTTAACTTAAGTTACTTTATTTTATAATAGGAACTGAAGGAAGTGTTACATACTTTAAAGAAAATAAATGAAAGTCAACCACCATTGTTGTAAATATTTTCACTATAGTACTGAAGTTATAATTAACCAAAAATTATTATATAAACTTATTTAATTCTGCAGACTATGTATTTGTTGTGCTAATTTGTGTAAAAATTCAATTTGACTAATTGCCTGGTGAGTGGAATGGGGTCCACCATCATAACAACCGAATACTCTCCCACTGTTGCGTTCCGGCCTTCTCTCACGCTGAGACTTTGGGCCGTGGTCTGCCACGTTGGGTGAATGCGGACTAGCAGACTTCACATCTTCGAGAATACGGAGAGCTGTGAGGCGTAAAGGTTTCGTCACGATGTTTTTCTGCACCGAAGCTAGTGATAATTAACCACGAAGCCAGGGATAATTGCGTCTGCCGTGCGGGGAAGGCATTATTGGGGCGGCCTATAATACTGCCCCTCATACCGTGCTGGAAGAACGGGGTGTCGTAAGAGGCGACAGAAGCCAGCCTGCTTGGTGGTAGGGCTTCGCGTAAGAATTATATTACCAGTAAGTTGTCATTAATATTAATACGTGTATTATTGTCTCTCTCTATGTAAGTCTGCCTTGCTAGCTACCACCCTCCTGCTAAAGTCAGCCGCCAAATGACTCGTGTTCCGACTGGGAGCTTGAAAGCCAGTACTTTCTTTCCGACCTCGTTTCCTAGCCGACAACGCATCGGTGATACCTTTGGTCTGGCTGATGTCGATGGGCGTCGGTGATAATTTAACATCAGGTGGCTAGTCTGCTCGTTTGTCGGCTATTAACATAAAAAAAAGTCTAAAAAAACTACTAGACTATTACTGCCTTTTTGGATTTTAGTGAATATCGAATGAATACTTAAAAGTGAGCGACGCTTGCTCTCCACTGACATTTACTTCGCTGGCGCAACGACCAAAGTGAGCCTCGGCCTCCGACACGAGAGCTCGCCATTTGCCCCTGACCCTCGCAATCTCGTGCCAGCTATTGGCATTGGATCGATTGAACCTTAACAATACAGTTCAAAAGTTTTGATTCAAAGATTTGTAAAGTAAAAGACATTTTACAATACAATATGAATCCTTGACGATGTATCGATTAAAATTTAAACTTACAAGCCTATTTTGAACAAATTAGCCCTAAAAGAAACCTTTACAGCAATGGTTTTTAAAATGCAGCCCGAGTCCTTGATAAAGCATTTAAATCGTTTATTTTAATAGCTATTTAAAATAAATTCATACACCATGACATTTGTGGTAAGAACGCAGTAAATTCATATTTTACGAGCTACCTCTACACTACACATTAATATTTTAGTTATATTTAATACTGGCAAATGTCCTCGCTTCGGAAAAACTACCTTAAGCATCTGCATTTTTGTGGATTAATTCATATCTTTATGTATGGACGGATTGCAAGGAGACAAACTTTAAGTATTAAGTGCCGCTTAGTGCAATACGTTAGTGAAAACCAGAACGAAATCGGTTAAGACGCTTCTGAGACTAGCGGGAACAAACGCCATTATATTTTGTTTTTAATTTGGGTGATTAAATTACTAAGTAACTAATTAATAAGTAAGTAATTGTATTTTAGGTT
>DWPT01002646.1:0-15806 GCA_018251895.1 Agathymus mariae mariae | reverse complement strand
AATGGCTTTTTCATTTTTTGTTTAAAATAACTTATAATGTTTAAGACAAAATGCAACCCAGTTGTTGTAATTTAATTTTTATTTTATCTATAACTTTTAGACGAATAGCCCATTACGAGTACATACTAGAAATGTTTCGAAATTGTAATAATAATAGGGAATTGCCATGAATTTATTTGAGTGAAACCTATGTTGGTTTTCGATATACGCTTAAAGAAAAGTTTTTAGAGTTCGATAGAGTAATTTATTTACTAAATATTTTATTTTAAAAATGTTTAACAATTTAATTAGTCCTCCGCTAAACATTTTTAATCTTCCTTGAATTTAATATATGATTGATTTAATTTTAGATATATGGACCAAAAATAACTACCAATAATAGTAACATAATAATATCACATGAATATATAATATTATTAGGTACTACAATAATATTATTTGAAAAGTAATTTGAATCAGGATTATTGTGCGAGATATACGTATAAAGAAGTTTTAACAATATTACAAAACCTTGGTAATACATTGAAGAACAGATAATCCATTTAATTTTTCTAAGCCTTTCAGGCTATGAAACGTCATCTTAATCAGTAAGAGAAAAGAAAATTTGAGTCGAAATAATCACAAATGCTCAATGCTTATGTCAATGGCTTAATAAAGAACGAAATCTCATATTGATAAAGCGATCAAGAGATGTGTTGTGAAAAAAAACTTTGTAAAAGGGTAGCACAGTTCCATCACACCGACCGACCGGCAGCGTTTGTGAGGCGGGTCACTCTCGCGCAGCAGACTGTAAAGCTGTTGAGCCCAGCCGCCCGCGAGCCTCCCTGTCACCCCTTCTACCCTTCCGCGCACCCCCAATGGCCTGTAAATATCGTTTGCGGATATAACGTGCCGCCCCAATGCCTCGCCTAATGAAAATCTCTATATTTTTTATATTTTTACTAGTAAACGACCACCCCTTTTGAAATGTTATCTATATGTCATTAATTACGATTGATTTATTTTAATGGATTTTTGTACAGCTATTTAGACATATTATAGAATGATCTAAAAGGGTTTTCTTAACAATATAACCTTAAAGAACAAAGAAAGAAGTGTTATCTATTCTTCTTCATACTATTTTATTTTTTGGGTAATACTCGCTGCATCCTAATTAATCTTATCCTTGTATTTTGTTCATCACTTACTAATTATTTTAAATTTCATTAAACATAAAAGATTTCTACATAATATCCTCCACTGATTAACGTCTCTTGTAATGTTTCGTTTTTTACAAGTATTCATGCTAGCGCTACAACCTGTTGTGGATGCAAAAAAAACCCTTTTTGACTAATTTTCCATTATTTGTCCTGTTTCCAATAAATATACTTGTCGATTCACTGGAGTACTTTTTCTACGCATCATTTTCGTCATTACCTAGGTACTTGTAGTGACTGAGTCTTATTTATTCTCTAGGTCTCGTTGAAACAATAAACTTTCTACACTTCACAATGCTACACTTAGCCTTTGGAACTTGGCGATTTACATGAACTTTTAATAATAAAACGCTAATTTAGAGCTAGAAACACGGGTATCATCCAGATATTTCTTTATTAAAATATGAAATCCAATTATTCAACCTTCTGCATCTGCTGGATTAGACTTTTAAAATCTTGTAACTGTTCAATCTGTCAACGATTGGAATACTGCTCGAAAACAAAAATTAGGTAAACAGTCAATTCGGTTGCTAATATTCAGTAAAGATTATTTTTATTATGCAACACCATACAAAACATATAATAAATATGTTATCTGTATACATAGCGATAAACAACGTTAATCACATTTGAATCACGTGAAATCGTTCATGTTAAAACAATTTGTTTACGTATTTCCATCAGCAATCAAATTATTAATTACACTCATTTGCGTAAAATTTGGTAATACAAGTGGGCGTGACTGGTAGAGAAAGTAAAGTTAAAATATATTTTTATTGTAACAAACTTAAATCGTTTCTTATTGCATATTGCAGAAATTACAATAGGTTTTCTACGTTTACGTTTGCAAATAAATAAATAACTCACAAAATCTCAAAGAAATTATATAATTATAAGGTAACTAATAACCCGCTCCTACTTTACTTCGGAAAACCTAAGTCGTACGTTTAGAAAAGGAACAAGAGTTGTTTTAGAAATGGGTTTTTCTTGTTCTGTGAACAAAAATATATTTACCTCTCGCTTAATATAATGTCTATATTAACTTTTATTTCCTAACGCGCAGAAAAACATAATATAAACTACTAAAATGCGAAGAATCATCCAAATGTGTTCAGTAGTTTTAGTATGACACGCATTCAGACAGACCTTTTCGTTAGGGGAAATATAACTCATTATTTACAAACACAGCCCGGATTTCATTGCTTTAAAATCGATTATGTAATAACTATCCAATGAATACTTGTATCTGTAATATTCCTATCACTCTTCAACATTAGAATATGGAACAACTATCAGTGTTAGTCAAAGTTAAAAATGCTTTCTTTAACTAATTCAATATTAACTAATTTAATTTAATAATTTTAGCGCTGGAACTCTAAGATGTGATCAGGTGAAAAATTTATAAACCTAAAGATACCGGTTGTTGGCATGGCATTCCGCTAAGCCACCGACCACCAAATATATAACCATCTCCAAAATTCACAACATCGAAATCAGGATCTTCAGTAATGAACCACGCCTGAACAGAAATATAAACACATAATTAATCATAGACAAAAACCATAATATTCAATGACTCTTGCATTATAAAAAACAGTATTCAAAAAACATCGGAATGGAACGCTGGTCCTTTAATGGGATTATAGTGAAATATAGGTGGTGTCGATTGAGAGAAACTAGCGACTAATGAAGTTATTAATCCGGTTTCATACGGCTTTCAGTGTCCACGCAGCGGATTTTTTGTTTTTGTTTTTGCCACATTCAGTGTGCCAACGGTCGCCTTAAACGGCCTTAAATTCCGAGCAATCAACATTTGTTTGGAAATGAGTTTGGTTACTTTATTTTTTCAGGATTCACTAGACAGGCTGCCGAAACTGATGATTGGGAATCGAGATGAGGATTTAACTCCATCTTCTGTTTTTGGTAATTATTGATTAAAAACCTGAAAACTCGATTTGTGTACAGATTCTTAGCAAGTAAACAAAAATGCAAGTATGCATTCGCTACTGTGTTGTCCTGATTGCAGCTTCTAAGTGTAGTGAAGCATATTATTATAAATGTTTGTGACGAGTCTTACATATATATTATGATAAATGATTATATCTTAATTGTGTTTGGCCATGTCACTAGCAACACAACATATTTATATAAGCTACTATATCGCAACCCAACGGTTCAAGAAATCTTCTTCAAGGTTCTCGAACCAAGTATCGGAATCTTTTATATTACGCAATTTACCACTTGGGAATATAATTATATGAACTTATTTTTGTAGCAATATATTATATGAATTTATCGTTAACCAGGTAACTCCAGCCCACAGTTCTTTAACGGGAATCTCAGATATGGAGATACCAAATCATTAAGTAAGTATACACACAATGATTACTGAAGTGTAAATGTGACTTTATTTAAGCTTAAAATATTTGTAATATTATAACGTATATTTAATAACTTTATTGACAAACAGGCCCCAGCCCACTGTTTTTCAACGGAAATCCTAGAAATGGAGATATCAAATCACCAAGTAAGTATTTATTATCAAACGATAAGAACCTATTAAAAGAAGACTATTAAAAAATTTATCCATACTCCTAATTGTTTACGCAAAATAAATACGTCAAACTTCATAATTTTATTATTTCATTATGAAGATCATCACTTGAAAACTTGTATGAATTGTAAGATGATTAAGATAACTTGGAGGCGGAGGTTGATATTTGGATAGGGGACCACAAGTTCAAACTTACTTGTGCCATACTTGCAGGCGCATGTAGCAATCGAACCAATTCCGATTATTATAGTTGTCGTTAAGACATGATTGAAACTTTATCCTCGCACAAGTACCTACTACAGTCAGATTGGCCACTAATTTGCACTGGAGTAGCGCGGTGAAGGTCGTTTCAAGCTTGTTCAATTAGTAAAATTATCCTTGATGTCATTACTAAAAAGACGGAATTCACTTACTGATCAATAGTCACTCTACCTTTACTTGAAACTCCTGAGAGTGATTTTTAATGAAAACGAATTAATTGCAATTGAAATTTAAGTATTTCCGTATATTATCTGTAGTCATTGGAAGCCATTTTGGTATAAGAATTTTTGCAGATAATATTACGGAATTACGTAAAAATGTATTGTCTAAGGATAAAAATGAAAATATGTTATTGTTTTAACTTACTCCATTGTAAAAAAAAATTAATGGTGCTTAAATACTAATAATTAGTTATACCTGCATTACGATTTTAAACTTAAATCACCGTGAATTAACTTTATGATGCAGGTAATAATAAAAACATATATTTAATATTTGTCTATTTCGGTATACAGCTCAATTCCGACGGATCTCATGCATGATTAAGGGGCTTTTATCCGACTGGTTCCTTTTAAAAATATGATATGATTATTTTTACGTATTTTGATAGATGTGTTTAAGGATTAATTAACAACTCTCATTTCTCCTTTCTTGGCTAGTATTGCTTTGGTGTCGCCACTGGTGTTACAGATGAACATTGACGTAGACTCTCCATACGTTTGGCGGCACTTATTATAAAAAAATCTGCATAGGTGATGTTAAAGATCCATACATTATTTACAGACAAATATGCATCTTTCACTGATCTCCGTAGTGGGACGCCACGTAAGCGATCGGTGACCACAGTGGATGCACAATCTTTTCGTTCAACTGAGACACAAGCACCACCGCCCACCAGCCCCGAAGACAATGCTCGCTTAACTTGGTAAGAAATAATACAGAAAGAAAAGTGTATTCTTGTTAAATACATGACGACAATACGTCCGTACAGCGATACTATTAAATAAAATAATATTACGCGTAGATTGCACAACCTCAAAATAATCAATGATGCCCACATCGTCTTTCCGTGGATTGGGTATCTTGTTGTAGTGTTGTTAATATCTTGTTTGAATGTTTTTACGTTTCTGTGGAAAATTAAGTTAAAATATTATTATAACGTGAATAGCGTAGCAAATGAGTTAATTATTTAAAAATTAAAAAATATTTTTTTATTAATAATGAAAAAAGGTGAGCAATGAATATTTTTTTCAAAAATAAAAGCTAAATTAAATAAAAAGAAACAAAATATAACAAAGAAAACAGAAGTCAAATAAATTCAAGCTATTGGTTTAACAGTTCACAGACTAGATGTACCTACTACTTTTTATCAAGCCGCCACGTCAGTGACAAATTTTTATATTTTGAATAGAAGGCAATAAACCTTACAATACAATGATATCACTTGCGCTCTAAATAGCTCCGATAAAATTGATTTCATAAAACAAAACCGGTTCTGTTCTCACTTTGTGCACTTATTTATATTTTTATTGATTGTCTACGAAAATAACAAATGTACACTGATAATAACATTTAATTGATATTTCCCTGAACATATTTTTGTGATGAGTGTAACTACCGTTTAAAGTCAAAAATATTCAGTACAGTTAATTAATCGCTTAGATAAAGATCAAAGAATTGAGTACTTGTATATTCGTATTGTGAAAATATCATGTCGGTGTGACAGTACATTAGAAAGGGTTTATTTCATAAATATCTAACATAAATGAAAAATAAATTATAATACTATTACAATAGTACGTTTATTATAAAAATTACTAACGTAAAACTTCAAAAGTCTTACATGTAAATCAAACTTTCTGTGTTACTTTATTTTTCTTTGGAACTATTAAAAAATTATCCGAACTCCAACTGTAAAAAGGCTACTAGCTCTATGATATCTTCACTTCATATAATTTTACCTTACTGAAATAGATACCTTACTAAACAATTATCAATAATTAATTAATCGACTCACAAAAAATTTATTATTTTCTTTTTTTGCCCATAGTTAACTAACTTTTCATTTATTTCTTGATAATATTGTTATTGTGTCTACAAGATACAGAGATCTTTAAAGGTTCGAGGCTGTTCTTGGAGGCAATTTTCGTATTGTTATCAAAAACGATGTCTTTTATCATTTCAGGCAGCATCTCACTATAATATTGAGCATAATATATGCAGTGCTGTTAGTCACTTTAGGTGTCATAATCTACCTCGCAGATTCATTGGTGGAATCGGAGATAGCTCCGGTACGAATACATAATGTAATTTAACATTAAAATTAAGTCGTTTTTAATTGTTATTGATGGTGGTCAAACCACATAATGTATTTGTATATATATTACAGATATATAATATTGTCCTTACGGTTATCGGATTGATATATCAAATTTTTTTGATCCTCGACCTAACCCGATATAAATCGACAGCGCATAAAAATCAAAAACTGAGGGATTTGCATGAAGAAAATATGACAGAATACTTTAGAAAACAAGAGGTGAGAATCAATAATTGCTGCGAAAACTCCTTATGAATCTGAAATTGTTTCTATTGAAAACCGTTGAAATTGCTTGTGTTAATTTTTAGGAAGAAATGTCCACCATCACACCTGGTGAACGCACACCAAACACGTGCATAACTCCTGTAATACCGCCTGCCTTACTAACGCCGTTGAAACATGACTACTGCTTCAACCATGGAAGACATTCTGGTAGTTTCTATCTCAAACTAGGCGCCGCAGGTACGGGCTTGCAAACGGTATCTATTTAGTTTATAATTTTAATTTTCGAGGAAATAGATATTAGCCCTTTTTTCTGAGGATTAGCTTGTACGAGTATGTTTATGCACGCAAACTTGCAGACGGGCAACTTAATGGGGAGTGGTCGCTGCCGTCCATCCATAACACCAGCTTTGTCTTTTAAGATAATATAAGTATAATACCTATATCGTAAATAGAATAAACTAATAATAATAAAATAAATAGATTTATTTAATTTTGCTATTGTTTAAAATTTTTGGTAGATCTAACAGAGAATTTACGATTAAGTGGATTGAAATGTATTGAAATTTTGTCACTGAAATGATTTCAGGTTTCGCATTGGGCCATCTTATTCACTCAATTTTATTGATCACAGTACAAATAAGCTACTTCGTAGACAAGAACATTGACAACAATCAATGTATTGTAATAACACAGGTCGCTTATGATGTCTTGAATCCTATATACTGCTTTATACAGCTGTACTTCATTTTCAAATACTCAAACGTCATAATACTACGTGCAAAGGTGAGAGCTATTAAATAAAATATTGGAACTCTCTAACAACCCGTAGTAATTAGTCTCTCTTCGTAATCGTAGAGGGTTAAAGCGTACACTACAAGTAATTCAGTGGTGAGGTTAGTGGTGAATTCAAGTTTCAGAGTATAAGAATACCTCCAGCATTCCACTGCTGGACATAGATCTTGTCTAACTGGCGCCACTTTGGAAATTTCGCGGCCCTCCGAATCTTAAATCGCGTCAAAGAAAATCGCTATCTAGATTATTATAATCATGTATAGTTAATAGTGATGTTTATTGCAAAAATACAACAAATTTTGATCATCTGATATGCGAATAATAGAGCCACAAAGGGTTGTTAATTACCAGACTCTTTCTTATTTCTGCAGTAGTGTTACAGAGACTAGCAAATTATTAAATAAACAGTCATATCCCCGTATAAGGATACCCGTATTCTTAAGTGGCACTAACATCACGAAAACAAGAAACTATATTGATAGTTTAGTAGTTATAAACGTGAACGTTGTCAACTTTTATATTTAGTGGTTACCATCGCTCATAGACACAAAAGGAATCACCGACGCTGTAGTCAAGTCAGTCAAGAAGGCACTTAGAATGTCAGCGACCCGTATGGGAGGCCCGAGTTTAAATATTGCACGTTTCAATAATCATTTTATTTGACAACTATAACAACCTACTATGACCCAAGAAGAAAATTTTCGTTCATTACAACTCATAATCGCCCCTTACTAGACTCGGATCTTCTTTCAAAATGAGAAGACAGACTTCACACTGCTTGGAGCACAAAGAGAGATTTATTCATTTATATCTTTCTTAATATTGTGCCTCCAAGAAAAAATTTAAGCGGTAGGTACCGACTGAGCTATGAACTGTCAACTTTCGCACTAATATTTTCCTAAGAGTGGAATTTAACTAAATAAATCTTACCACTAAATATACCATATGTACATGATAGTTTAAAATTGTAATAATCCTTGTTTTCCAGAGGCTTGCTCATTTCGGATTCATGCATATGATCGGCAGCAGTCTCTGCTTCTGGGTGTCAACAATCGTACGTGAAACTATTCTTGCGTTGACTATCTACGCTAATTCTATATATGGAGGCAACAAAACTAAAGTCACGACAATAGATGAAACATCAACCTATATTTCAGGTACATGTTCGAATAATTGTAAACTGTGTTGTGGAGCAATGATTGAAACTATTCCATTATCTTAACGTTTCTTGGTTTATTGCGTATAATTTACTTATTTGCTGAACTGTAGAAGACTATAAAAATAGACAATTAATAAACAAACATCTCATAGATTGGTTTGCAGCGAAGTTTATTTAAGAATAATTATTTTGGACGTCATCAACAGCGAGACCAGTAAACCTAAATCACGTGATTGCAATTAACAAATAATTACTAATAATAACAATATCACCTCTGATAAAGAAGTGGCCCTATCGAAGATTATTTTTGAAATAAACCAATTTCAAATTTACGAATTGTTTTATGTTTTTATCTGTAGCATCAGCATCAGCATTAACTCACTTAAGGAGGAGGCACATTAGGAAATATGGTATTTTGTTTGAATTTAAACATTTCACTTGTTTTAGATACAAGTAAATATTTAAGAAAACACGCATTATGTTTCAAGAATATGAACTTCTTGGTTTCATCTCCTATTTTCACCTTTAGGGTTTTTCTTTAAATTTATGAAGGACCAAGTGGACTAAAGCCTCTCAAAAAAAAACAGATCGATTAATAAATTACATTAGTCTGAGGTAACTTTTATTGAAGTCGGTTAAAAATTAAAAACTCACAGTTTAAAAACTAACGTGGTAATATTATATGTATACCAATACTCACATTCATAAAATAATATTACAACTGCTGCGTTCCAAGATATAAAATTCATTTAATTGAAAAAAGAAAGATTTTTTATCAAACGAGGTATTATTAACATATATCATTACCATGGACAATTACAATTAAAAAGCGCCACCGGTAATTCTACATATGTTGGATTCACAGAATATTTCAATTATTTATTCGAAAATAAATACAATATCAGCTCATTCCGGTCTGTCTTAATAATTTATAGTGTTTAAACTAATTTTAAAAGCCTGATAGTATACGTAATTTTTAATTTTCAGAAGACATTGATTCGAAGAATTACCGATTTTTTGATGTGGAGGACCTCTACAATGAAAACTGCCAAGCGTCAGCAACAATAAACACTATTTTTGAAAACTATTCACCCTATATGTATCCGTTCAGCGTAGAATTCAACATACTCATAGGTAAGTATATTTATAGTTTGATTTCAGCCACCTGCACTTGAACAGTCCACCTGATATATTCCACAGAAATAGATTTGGATCAGCAGCCAATCTATTCAATAATGGCCGAGGTTGGTGCCATGCATCAACTTGCCGCGCTCTAATTTAGTTTACTTTCAACCGTGCCGACTAGACATATATAAAAAATAATAATGTCAAATAATGCTATCACCAATTTCAAAAAATCATATAGTTTTTCATCATTAATTCATCTCTGTTTTCGATGTCTTGAAACTTTAGTGCACAAGTGGTGATATTTAAGCTTCTCTATAATCGGAATTAGATCATCTACAAATAGAAAAAGAGTTTTACTATAATTTGGTATCAAGCTAATACAGGCTAATTTTATTTAAACAGGCGTTCTGATAAAAAATGTACACTGATATTTAGTTGATATTAACATTCGAATTATAAAGCCTTTACTTCAATACAAAACTGCAGACCGCAGGTTTTACTGATTGTATCCTTCAATAAGTCCTTTTACCCTATTTATTGTCACAACAACGGCTTCTAATTATAGCAAGTACCTAAAGTGTCATATTGTTGCTTATTCTGATACACTGAGAAAATTTAATAATGATACATTACAAAAAGCTTCATTTTGGCAATCAGTAATAATCAATTTTATCTATTGTTTTATTGTATCTATTTCCATTTAACCCCTTTCATTTTTTTATCTACATTATTTTGACCGCAAACAAATTAATTATAGACTTGCAAACTGCCCTTACTACAAAAAAAAAAAAAACTACTTTACGCATAGAAATAACACTCCCATAATTTTACAAACTGGGTTTTTCTAATTCGATAAATTAAAAATACATGTATTAATTTATAACTCTTATTTTTGGACTTGGTGTATGGAAATAAAACCAACTTTAAATATTAAGTGCAACACATTGGTGAAAATAGTAGCGAAATCGTATAAGACGTTTCGTAGATTAGCATGTACAACGCACAGACAAACAGACAAAAATTCTAATAACTGTTGTTTTGGGTTCTGTTGTGTTAATAAAGGCCCCTAATAATACATAGTTTTACTCAAATATCCATCATTTTCATTTACTGTAGAAAAGTAAAATGAGGAATTATATTGTTTTAAAAACATAATATATATATATATATATATTTAATTTTTTTTAATGGATTAAAATTACATTGTTACATTTACATTACATTTACATTTACATTTACATTACATTATAAATAAATTCTTCACGCACCTCTAATTTTTCGGATTATAATTCGGGGAATAATCACTTGCTTCGGTAAAGGAAAACATCGGGAAGAAACCTGCACACTTGAGAGTTTTCCATACTCACTCGAAGGTGTATGAAGTCTGCTAACCCGCATTTTGTCAGCGTGGCAGACGATGGCCTGAACCTTTTTCATGCCGAGAGACCTGTATCCAGCAGTAGGACGATATAGGTTATAATGATGATGATGATGACGACATAGTGATGGACACCTTACAAGGGAAAAGCTCGCATTGCATGAATATAATATGATGTTAAGACATCCCATATTAATTGTGAAATGTTGTTGGACAACCAAGAATTAAAAAAATAAACAGGATCTGGATCTAATGAGGAAAATAATGAAATTCTACATAAAAAAATAATGACAGAAGTAATTGTTTTCAAGACCAGTATAAACGATATTCTCTGCTATAGGGGATAGCTTAAAATTACGCACAAAATTCTGTGATGTTATAATATTGCGAACATTCGCCGCTAGCGCAAAATCAGACATGGCCTGACATGCACCCTGAAAATACCGCATACCCACTCGGATTTTAGCTTGAAAAAAGCGTTTATATCTCAATAGCCCAAAACAACTATACGCTAAACATGCTTTAATGAATTATCACAACTTATGTTTGCCAGTCGCTTTCTACTACGTTATTTGGAATCACATTGGTCAATGTGAAAACGAAGACAACACCACCACAGACGAATCTTCTAGCTTGGAGGAGAACACAGCCATATGCAGGTAAGTTATTTGTAAATCTAGAAAGTGTACAACATTTTCTTGGAAATCCAGACCCCATTTAGGGCTAACTGAAATGATCACTTGGTACGTTATTATATTGGTACGTTCTTGGTTCGTACGTATTAGTGTGAGTTCTTATTAATATTTTGAAAGACATATGAATTTTGTCAACTCCAACTTGCTAACTGACCTAACAAATGTTGTCTATATTCAAATACAGATTGTTATTCAGTAACATTTACATATTAAAAGTATTCGCCTAATGCTTAGTGAATGTTCAGGAAAGAGTGTTGAGCTGCTAATCTATCTGCATGTGTAAAAGTAATATTAGCGTAGTCGGGCGTCGTTGAAGGGATTCCCCCTTACAAGACGGCGCGTTTACTTCTCGGCAGCCAAGCGCCAGGTGACGCTATAAAAGTAATTCTACAAAACAAAAATTATGTAGCATTGATTTAAAATCAAGTTTACTACAAGCGGAAGCATCCATTGTCCTAAGCAGTCACTTTCAAAAACTGTAGTATAGTGTGGCTTTGCATAATCTTCTTATTGTTCGTTGTCCTGAAGATTCAAATCCTTGTAGGATTTGAAAAGTTTCGTTTAGACATAAGGAAAGATCAGCACTTAATATAACTAAAACTTTTCACTAAATTAGACCGTTATCCGGAATTGTTCTGAAATCATCTCCAAAATTTTGTTGCCCATACTGTAGTGACACTAGGCAGTTCAAGTTAAGGCATTTCTAGGATTTACCTAACAAAGGTCGTCCTAAGGACCCTATTAGCACAATAAAAATATACAGTGGTTTCTACTTAATTGTCTTCCTACTGAAGCTAGGCTCAGAATAAGATGACTTTATATCGTAATCTATCACGATTCTCAATAGGCAATGTAAATCTCATTACCATGTGTTGCTCAAGTAAATTAATTTAAGTGAATATTTATAAAATCGTTTTTCAGGATACCTACACCCAACGAAGACAATAATTTCACAAGCAACTTGGTGATTTATGCAGACTGCCACGCATCAAACAAGGGTCTGTTTTTAGGTCTTGTAGTAATGGTTATTTTAGCAGGACAACTTATCGTTGGATTCGTCCTTAGCGGCGTTGAGGAGTAAGTTTCTAGAAAATTCTATATATTCTATTCTTTTTTTTATGGTCATAACTGATAAACAATTGGCGTAGTAGCTAAGTGGTAATAGTAAGTGATAAGTTGGTAGTGACCGTGTCACCCGAGCGAGAGGCCTCGAGTACAATTTCCAGCCAGGGCAGGCATTTATGTGACAGATAAATGTTTGTTTTCGAGTCATGAGTGTTTCTAACATCATATTTGTGTATGTCCTAGTGCGGGGGTGTGAGTGTGTAAACAATTATTTGTTTTTCTAGAATGAAGCGGGGTATCCGCTTGTAATGTAAGTTTTCATTTATAAAGCAAATGTTTTTCCAACAGCTTCAAATAAATTTATATATTTTTTTAAATATATGTTCTTATTTTAGATTTTCCATGTTTGAGCTGGGCACTATTTTGAACGATTGTACGAGTCTGGCGATGCATGTGTTGATGCTGGGTACAGCACTTTTAGCTTATAAACAAATAACAAAACTAGATGTTAATCAACACCCCATGTCTCTTCTGGACGATGTTCTCCTCTTCATCTGCAAGCCTGCCTTCTTCATGGAAACAGTATTTACTATAGTCGCTACCGTCAACATTATCAATGTTGTTAAATCTGTTGATATTTTAGTAACGGTAAGATTTCTGATGATTATTTTCACAGATCATAAAGTGACCTACAGAATACTGGCATTACAAATTCATATTTTTGTAAAATCTGAGTATATTATATAACTTGTAACTCATACAATTTGTGCCTAATGCTGCAGCCCCGACTTCATAGTCATTTTGCTCTACAGTTGTATGATTTTTGAATTTTAATTTCATTAATAATCACCGTGGCTATTGTATTTAGTTACGTCTCAATTTCCTAAATGATATTTTGCTTTTAAATGTTATCAAAGCATCATTTAAATTGATAAATCTATTTTTCACAGGTGATACAAGTAGTTATTCAAAGTACGCTCATCATTGATGGTCTACGACGATGCAGCAATAGTAAGAAACTTCGTCGACAGAAGCCAGGACGTGAAGTCCTCATGTTCCTAATCATCACCAACGTCGGCATGTGGCTTTTCTACACATTCTCATTCAAGTCGCCGGAGAGCTTGGACGAGCGATACGCGTATTATGGCAAAGTTACGTGGGCCATTCTTGGCCATATCAGTTTACCCCTCATGATGTTCTACAGATTCCACTCGAGTGTTTGCTTTGCAGATATATGGGATTATGCGTATAAACCTGGCTCGGATCATTAGTGATATTCAATTGAATTTTTACGTGGTTTAGGTTTTGTAAGATGTGTATATAATAAACTAGTAAGAAGTAAGTTAGTGTTAATACTTAAACCCTTAATTTTTTATACCTCTTCTTCGATATTTGCATAAACCAAAAGTGACAGGCAGAAAATGCTCATAGAATTTAGTCCGCCTATTATACCATGTTGCATTAATTTATAATAGCGGTTTAACACTTTTAAATTGTCAAATTATCAATATTGTTAAATTAGTATATATAGAGTATATATGTATTTAACATTGTATTATTATTAACATTAACAACATCATCATAACATAAAAAATCAATATTCTTAACCATTACAAACATGTTTGTATTTATAACGTAGTTATTAAACGAATTGTAATATACGTAAAACAAGCTCATGAGAAGCCATAATTAAATTTATCCAAAAGAAAGTTCCGATAACAAACAGGAATTAATTTTATAGTAAAATGCTAATGGATTTTGGCCCACCTGATGGTGCAATAAAACGTTTTCATTAATTGTTTTCTGTAGTAATACGATACAGTATTTTTTACCGTTAATTAATCCGTATACAGGACATTGAAGTCCGTAAAGTACGTTTTTAGTACTATTATTGCGTGTATGCACGTCAGTACTGATCACCTAACACGAATTGTCGAAAAGTCCCATGGTATTTTAAGGTAAAAAGCTATCGAAACTTACATCCAAATAATGGAGTTAGATGAATAGGGTAATAGGACAATTTAGATAGAATCAAAGGGATATTGAGACAAACGAATGCACCTGAGAAGTCAAGCAGTACTAAAATGTTTCCCTCTCCTATATCCCGCGGCTAGTATACCATAAACTACACTCACTAATGCAGTTGTAGTACTATTATTTTGCCTGAAGCCTGACTGAATGTTGGGTAGGATGTTATTATTGTCCAAATAGTTCTTCAGTTTTAGAATACAAAATACATAATATGTAGAAAAAATTGATAGTTCAATTGAAATATTTTATAATTCAATTGAACTACCTATATATGTATGAGGTTAATTATGAAGCTTCTCTGTATATCTTGACATAACTCAAAAACGGTTTAACCGATCTCAAAAATTGATATGTAGTGGTAACACGTGATTGTGCAGATGATAGGTTATATAAAAAGTCAGTAAACCTAATCTATCTAATCAAGGTAAATAATAAGAATTATTTAATAATAATGTATAAATATAATTTATAGTTCAACCCGAACGAAATCGGACGGAACCGCTAGTTAGAAATAGAATTCAATAAGATTTAATTGAATTTGGAAACTTTTGACGTGACCTCAATATCTCTGTATAGCCGAATATCAAGTAATATCAAGAGTAATTGAAATTAGTTATAAACGTATTCCCTACTTCTGATAACTGGAAAGTGATTCTTCACTTGTTTATTGCCAAAACACGATTTTGTTCACTACTGGCTTCACGTCAGATTTAGCAGGCAAGGCATTTAGTAGTAATACGAGTAGTCGATCCCGGTTAACAGTATCAAGGGTCTATAATTTAATTTATGTTGCTCCAATGCAGATTGGTGGAGGGCTTAATGGCAAACCTTACTTCGTAAGATTCTACGCGGCCCGACGCCTCTTAACATAACTTTCGTTAAATTACTGCTATTTAATGATAACAACCGAAAGGAGAGGCTCAACGTATTCTCCAAAACGTTCAATACATTTTGTCATTAGCGGTCACCCATCCATCTAATAACCGCCACTAAATCACTCTT
>DWPT01002645.1:0-15807 GCA_018251895.1 Agathymus mariae mariae | reverse complement strand
TTTAACTCTAATAGGACTTAGGAATATTGTCACCTGTCGAAAATGCCATTTTCAAAAACCTAAAAAATAAAAATACTTTTTTTACATATCAATCTAATGTTATTATTAAAAATGATCTTAAACATGGTTTTAAATATAAGGACATAAAACTCAACTGGATAATAATGGTTTAATAGTTGATGTTAGCCATTACTGGCAAGTTTTCATGCTATAACAAGGTTTCCAATTAATACCACCTTGAAAGTACTGGGAATAATTTTTAGATCATATAATTGTACCTATTAATATTGCCTTGGCCAAATAGTAGGAGACACTATTTGGGGATCTAAAATCACAGCACGTCATTTTATTGCCTGCACTCCTTGATTCAAGTCTTACATAGCTTGACGGTTTGTGTCGAGCTTTAACGATCCACCAAGTAGAGCAATCACGTGCGCAGTTGGTA
The DNA here is from genome assembly GCA_018251895.1 of Agathymus mariae mariae. NCBI lineage: Eukaryota > Metazoa > Arthropoda > Insecta > Lepidoptera > Hesperiidae > Agathymus > Agathymus mariae. The sequence goes on along the minus strand of DWPT01002645.1, from coordinate 15,362 downwards.
GTAGGTTGGTTAATGGCTAATGGCAAAATGTATTTAGTTGTACCATGTTTTGGAGGGCACATAAACCGCCGATGTCGGATTTTATTGTCAGATAGCACTGTTAATGTCGTAGCCACATTACGAGAAATTCTTAATCACCCGTTACTCCTTCTACTGCAGCTACAAACCTTTGGAAACGCCGAGCTTCGAATTGATTTCGGACTATTTTCGACCTCCCGTGTTCAAAAGATGTAAACTAGGCGATTCCGTGACCACCCACGAATAAATAACACGTCGAAGTTTTCTTCCATGCAACACAACTTATTTTTAGTTGGCAATGTCTGGTACACACGCCCTTTTTAAATGCGTGCTGGCAATATTTGAAAGCATGGTGTAACACCACTTAGTCGATATTTACTTACAACTCTAAACTGTTACGGAGCATTGCATAAATTCCGTTTAAAAATAAAACATAGCCCTGGTCTGCAATTCTGATCTTCTTGCGATGCAACCGAGAACATTGCCAATATGTATCTAAATAACGACGCGAAGCCGGCTTATTGTACTTCCCAAGTAGGACGAAGATTATCCGCTGAAACAAGTTTATTTACTTGCATCCAGTATACTAGAATAACCGCTTACTGGCTAGAAATAGCAACGCGGCGAGCGTCATGGTGCATATTTTGTGAATGAGATAAATCTAAATGACTGTGCCATGATCACGGTTATCATGGAATTGACCTCGATAGCGAAACCACGGGGCCAGGAAGAGCGCAATTAGTCCGACTGAGAGCAGTCTTCGTTTGGATTTATCGTAATTAGTGGAAATTCATAAAAAAAATTGAGCTTGTATTTGAATGTAAAACGGTAATGTAATATTTATATTGAAAATTAATTTATTAAACCCTGAGAATTAATTCATATTGATGCAAATTGGTGCTATTTGATTTAGTGTCTGAGAATCCAACGAATTCTATCTGATATATAGGAGAACGTACCTTGTACACTTATTATCACACGTGTGCAATTCATTGGGATAGGAGGCAGGATGCGAATCCAGACGTCAATATCGAGCTTCAAGCAATCCATAATTTCTTAATGTAACAAATACTCAAACGCACTTACGACTGATTTGTAAACGTAATGTCAACAAGAGCAGGGCCATGGATATAATTAATGCTGGCTGATACCGGAACTCAGCGTAGTGGCAGGAAAAGTGCAATTGGAGCCAGCCGACCACCGCGGTCTGGCTATAGCTAAATACTTGTATACGCCACGCTGTTTCCGAACCCAAATAAGTCACAATATCTGACTGTAAATTTTTACAAATTCCTAAGCTCGTTGCAGTGGAACAATAAGCTAATTTAACCTCTCCTGACCGCGGTACACACTTAATGAATGGGACACTGCCGATGGTTTTATAAATTTTTCTTCAATCAACGTTAATACTAATCAGCATTAAACGCCGTGGTAAAGTATATTTCAGAGCTCCTCACTTTTAAGACGAAATCCGTGCCCATGTATATGTATAGGCGGGTTTTGGGTTAAACTTTAGTGTTAATACAATAATGAGAGTAACAAAATGAACTAATACGAGTTTTAAACCCTGTATTTGTTGTAAAGAAAAATATTGTGTTGTTCACTAATTCTTATAGAGTACCGTGATGTCGGATGCTTGTTCTAGGCTTGTTCAATTACGAGGGCAAACACGTTTGCTGAAATCGGTGCTGGTGAGTTGAGGCCAAACATTGTGTATGTTTATTTATCAAGTCATTAAATTGATTTTGATAACAAATACCTATATAACGCGTGTTTTTATCGGTTGAAATATTAAGCTTGTTAGCGCCCCAGAGCGAAATGAAATCGTCGCCATGAATATTATCCGATTTGTTGCATTTGATGACGTTATTTTATTTATAACTGTCCGTTTTAATCGTACAAGTATTTTAATGATATGTTGCTTAGTTGATTTACCATATTTCTGATGAAAACTTGTAGGTTTATAAGATATGTACGTGAGTGTCGTGTCTATCCGTCTATCACATTCCATTTTCTCCTAGTTGAAAAAAACTGAGTTGGGTAAAGTAAACACGGGACGTACACAGAAAATAAAGGAAGTAATCGTTTCAGGGGTTTATTTAAAAAAAGGAGGTAAAAAGTATTGTTGATGTTAAGTGCTGATGAAGTCTAAGATGTTGAACGCATTAACTTATCTAATGAATCAAATAAGCCTTCGTTTAAATAAGTGTAAATATATTCTTTTTTGAAATTTTAAATGCATATACGCACAGTATGCGAACTTATTGTCGCTTAATTCTACCAATCTTAGACGGAGGGCTGTGTTATCTTATGAGGTATGCGGCTCTTAATACATTTTGTCGTCGTACATTGCTGATGAACGCACGAGGCAATGGGGCATGTTCTTATCTTTTTAGGTCATTTTCCACCTACATTAATATGACGGTACTCTAAAATGGCGGCAAGCTTTGTTCACCTAAATTGCTAGCTACTACCACCCACTTAAAACCGACAGGGAAACGATTTAGGTTCGGCAAATCCGGTTAATACATTTCATCACGTCCTGGTTGGTTGGTTGGTCCCTGGTTGGGATATTGTTACTTACATTTCTACTATTCCGGTCGGCTATCGAAGGCGGTAGCCATACATATTAGATGGCTCATATTGGTATTAAAAACGTTTTGATTTTTTTAACATAGTATAAAAATCCTAATTGGAAGTTTCTTGCCGCTTCATTTTTTGGGACCACTCATGTTCGGAATGTTTAAAAGCACTGACTTACTTTGACTTTCGAAAAGTATTGGTAAAACCAACTTCGAATAAATTTTATTTCATCCATTCTTTCATTTACATATAGATGATAATCCCTTCGCTTTATTTGCATTTTCAATAGTTCTAAGCAGTGCTCTATTCATTCGATAACCCGAATTGTCATTACTATCTTGCACGTAAAAAACAGAATGCGCAACTCCATTCATAGAACTAAATTTATCTTATCTATATGTAATTATTGTAATTGTTATTGACGGATTGAGTGCCTTCGGATATAACTCACTTGGCTCTCGATAAAATTTAATAACAATATAACGGAGCCCAGGTGCACGTAAGCAATATGCAATGTGCATTTTTTGGTGTATTTCGACGCACATTGTCTTATTCAAGCATTCTCGACAGTCAATATCTGTCTGAGTTAAATCCCACGTAGAAAAAATTACATCGTAAGCACTTTATAATTTGTTTTGCTATCACATACGACAAATAAGGAGACCGGTCTTAGAAATCAGTCACACTAGGTAAGCGAGTACTAGCTTGAGGACAGGGACAAAGCTGGAGATCCACCAAACGGTTTTTTTATTTGTATTTTGTTTGCTGACCTAACGCTTTATATCAATCATTCCATGTGGTCGAATAATAAACGAGTCAGTAGTTAGTCGGGTGTTGGATGAGGGTCTGCTAATGATAAAATTTTTTTTTCGTTTTCATGCTTCTACGGCAAGCTAAACCATCGCTTTCTAAACTTATCGAATTATCATAATCTTAAAACAGCAATCGCCAAGCTAGGTCCAGGGGTTGTGCGAAGCTAAAACAGAGTCGACGTTTGAGTTGGCCACTAACCTCTTTCCCGTTTTGTGTAGACGAAAAGTGGTGGAGCGTAATCCAGTTTTGCTTAATCACGAAGTGAGACTCGTATAATTTAATAGACCAGAAATGGTTAAAAGTCTACTATGGACAGCATTACGTGAGAGATGACCTTAGTAATTTGTATCGGACCACAGTTTTTTAGGTTTTTACGAAAAGATCAGTCCTAGCAAAAGTTAATAGTGTGTACTGTACTTACATTTAATATGCTGCACGTGTCAAACCCACGGGCATTCATAAAGCATTGTCTACGTCGCAGGCTTATTTATGGACAAGAATCGCCAGGTGTGCGTTAAGCAACATCACAGACAATTCAATCCGATCTGTCTGAACAAATCTCATTGTTTTGCGAGCAACTCGTTTCGTAAATCTGTGCCAAGTTCCTTTTGTACTAGTTTTTATTCTGGGGATTGTTTTGGATAATTGAAATGCATCGATCGGCTGCAGGTATGGGTAAGTACGTAATGAAAGTTCCAGTGCTTCGAAATCGTTTGGTAAATAATGAATTTATAACAAGATTTTTTGTAGCAAATTAAAAAAATATATATATACATGAATATAAAACTGAAAATTAAAAATTACATACCATTAAAACTACCAGTGTCGTAGATTACGATCAAAGACGAGCTACAGAAGTAGAAAACGATAATTAGTCATTTCCTCGATTTTTTTTGTTTAAAATGTGTAAATTATATTTAATGCTGTTCAATATATAATTTGAATCGTGTTTTTTTATCTTATAAATTATACTTGAACTATAATGAACGCCCAACAAACGAATGGGAATGAATAAATTTAGTGTTTTTTTTTTAATGCGGAATCATTATCAATGATCACGTAAAAAGTAAAATTTGTACTTTCCAATTAGGTATAATGTTGATTAAATCAATCGATTCAATATGAAAATAAACAAATTCATTTTTTAGCTCGAGCTGTATACAAATCCGCCAGCATAGGTCGATAACTAAACTGTTGTTGAGTATTGCAGTGCGCAGGCGCAGTGCGGCGGGAACGCAACGATCTAATGACGTCGTTGCATGGTTGATGTTTTATTGTCTTTCGTGTTGCTGCCAAATCAAATATACACGAAATATTGCCAGTGTAATTGCTGGGCAGTGAGTTACGTCCTACAAACGATAACAATAAATATTCGGATATTGTACTTGGAGTTTATTATTTGGCTCTCAACTCTACACAGTACAGTACAGAAATGGGAGAGACTTTTTGTGATCATTTATATTTGAATAGCCTATTTATACATTCACACGGTTGAATGTTTTGGTGATGCTGGTTGTTGATTACTAGCCGTCTAGTCATCTAGAGTCAACTAGAGTCCGGAAGTTTCAAAAATAGATTAGCGATTGCTATCTAACGATAACATCCGAAACCGATTGCTCGATATGCCATCGGAAGTCTACCCTTGTAGCTAGCAATCTGGCTGGCGTTGTTTAACTCAGTCCGTCGTCCGTCACTTATATGAGCAAGTCCTCGGGGTACGAAGGATTCATACACGACTGATTTAGCTTTTATTACACATAGGTAGAACCTTCATACTGTTTCACTGTTTGAGTCGATCATCACATCGTTACTCCAAATTATTGTTAGAAGGTTTTAACGATGATGACGCTAGTGCCATATAAACGCAGTATTATATCTCCATCCTCTGTAGTAGGTTTTATGTGACAATCTTAAAATAGTACTGAAATCGTATATTCGTAGTCACCTTAATTATTTTTTTTAAATATAACTCGTTTGCAAACGGTTAGAAGAACAACCCAATGCAAAATGTTCACCGTTGCCCATGTACATTAGCTACATCAAAAGCATCTCCGAAGCGTCGCCGACCGAAAACGAAGCGGGATACTCGCATTGTTATTATAACTGGCTCTCCGACACTGCGAGCGGACGACGCATGAAACATTTCGCGGTCGATTTTAGAAGGAGGGTAGTCTACTAGCCAGTCCGGGAAAATACCTACCACCATGCAAATCCCGTGGAGACTAATCTGATTGGTACCGAGCCCTGCGCCTTCCAACAGGCAGGACTGTTCGCCATAGACTCGTTCGTTGTTCAGCAGGTTGTACGTAAATCAGCTACATCTACTGGGTGATGTCAAATATAATGGCCACGGCTGAATAATAATATTGCGTTTGTCATGAAACTAGAAACGGTTCCATTTCTTAAAGATAAATCTTGTCATAAATTTTGCGAAATAGAGTTTCTTTGTATAGCGTTAGCGTCATATTATATTGTTGCCCCCGAACACTCGAGGGTGGGTGAAGTTACGTAATATCTCTGATATAACTTTATAACTTCACCAGCGGTCCGCCCTGATGTCCTTCGGTTTAAATAATAAAAATTTCGGTTTAAATTATATATATGTGTCCATCCCGAATAAGGTAACGTTTCGATGTTAATGACGTAATTCGCAATCTGATGAAATGATTCTTACGTTAGGATTTGTGAAGTAGTACTGTAAACTTCATTATGTAATCTCTCTTGCAAATCACATATAATAACGATCGAACGTCACTTGCAGTACGCTTATTTTATAATGTCTCCGAAATTATCGACACAATGACAAAAAAATGTAGGATGCAAAGAAAAATAAAGATTACCTTGAATTATATATAAAGGAGATGCACTATCTGGTACATTTTCTAATATTAAAATTCGCTGATGAAGCTTGTGTCGACAATTTCTTTATTTACTATTCAGTATTCAGTTAATGAGCAGATGGACGATGGATTGCCCGAACGATTACTTAAAAAAAAAACAAATTTCATGTAATCCGATTGCAACGCCATCAACTACCGTGTTTAAACCATTTAAACGCAAATAAAATCTCAGTGATAAAACATGCATAGAAGAATTTTATATATATCTAATGTTATGAATATCATATCAATATTGATTGTGAGTAATAAATACTAACCTTTATCATATTTCATGCCGATATTTCGACCCAGTCACACAAATCTTAGTCATATCGAAATGGTCTGCAACAAGTTGTTTAGACCCGAGGTGGCCGATCTCGACGCGGTTTAAATCAAAGCCCTGTAAAGGGTAACTCGTGAATATTTTTTACGTCCGAATGTGAAATATGACGCTGTCGTCAACGTTGTATTGGTGCTGGATTAATAGCCAACTTAGACACCCAGAGTGCAGAGTATGTCGATCAGTGTATATTCGCCGCTCGAAGATCTTCGACAATCGACACGAAGTCGTAAACGCGTTTAAAAAAGTTGGACTTCGCTTCCATTTTTACCATGGATGCAATGGTCGATCACTTCGACGGGCATGAGCCTTAAGTAAAACTGAAAGCGCATTTATTTTCAACTGATTAGGAAATCAATTTCGACCGTGTTCAATATGCCAACAACTTCCTACGTTCAAAGCAATATTCTCTTCTTGAAATTCTATACAGACTACATAACGAGTACATTATTGTGTAATATATTTGATTGGTACCCTTAAAGCCCTTTCAGCGTTGTTACCTTATTCTTCAAGGCGAGCTTTGTCGAATATATCCTTGTATTTTTCACTCGTCTAAATTAAAATTCAGCAACGTAGAATTATGTATATTGATTTTATGTCGTAAATTAATGTATTTCTATAGCATAGTGCTTGGACCGCAAACAGAACCAGAGTTTAGTAACAGGTATAGTATTTTTTTACCTGCACGTAGCTAGTTCCGTCTATGGATTTATTTTTACTTCACCGAAACTTGTTTTGGTAAAATTTTGCAACATGTCCACGTCACACTCATACCGGTTTGATAGCAACTCTAAGCTCGTAAGATTTTCGGTAAATACAAACAAGACGACTGGTCCAGACAATACAACTTTAAATAAGGTCAGAAGAAGAATTTTAACTCTGCTGGGTTGTGTCACGGAAGAAACTCCTAATGATGTCATCCATTCATTAGGGCCCGAAGCTCAAAATGTTCGGATAGCGTATAGATCAATGACGTGTGCTTTACATAGCTTGTGCATCATCAGCCTTTTTCGAATAAACAATAAACCCTTGTTCTGGTGTACAGATTGTTCTGCAGAATCTGCTGCCGTGAGGTAGCTGATGTATAACCAGTTTTACTAATTCAATAAAACATTAATCATTATTGTACAATTCCTATTGTGACTATTTTGATTTTGAAATGTAGAACTAACGACAGTCGTCACAATATTTATGCTCCTTGTATAAATTATAAGAAAACACCGGTTAGGTTAGGGTATTATCATGTTACTAATGGCCCGTCAGTTTGTGCTCCTTGAGATAGTTAGAACTGCCATTTAATTTGACATTGACTACTCGAATGGTGCATATCTTATGCTGGTGACAACGTTGATCTCAGTTCATTTAAATGTTACTGAAGTATTTGTATATTTTATTCGAAAATCTGCCAAATAACATTTTTATTACGTTCAAACAGCTTCATAGTTTGCTCAACGTAGGAATAGGTGTAACATTAATTTGCAATTGAGTTTTAAAGTGAATATATCAATCTGTAAACCATTATATTGGTGGGACCAATGTTATTCGATGTCGTTTTTATCGTATCTATTGCAATCCATGCGTTATGTAAGTATATGTATATAAAAGAAATAGCACATTAAAATATCTTCATGGACCCGGTAGGGCACAGCATATTAAAAGAGAGGACGGTTCTACTGTAACTATGTCAATTTATAAATAATTCTTCGCCACCATATCTTATTTATTTATTTTTAGTCAGAACCAATTGGAAGACTTTGTAATATTTATAATAATATTACATAGTGACTGTGGGCATTTTGTGAGATGTGTATGCTAAGGATGATCTCCAGCACCATGGAATTTATTCGAAAAAGTATTTTATTATTTGAAAGAAACATTATTCCGGATGGACATATCATGTACATTAATAATTAATTAACATGAACGATATCGGGGCTGGCCGCTAGTAGGTATTATATAAATTGTTATCTACATTTAATATTCCATGGTGATTCAATAATTTTTTAATTTATTATTTCATAATTGATTACTTTATTTTATTTGTATTTAATATATTTTATTTAGTGCTTTACCGGTTATTTAGATATTTAGTTATAATAATGCTTTTTATTTTAGTTTTCTAAGATCGTTTCAAAAACTTGGCACAACTTGCGTATAAATAGAATATATAAACTAGGTTAAACTCTATAACACGATATGCGTAATTCAATTACTCATAAATACTACAGGAAACAAAGAGTTGTAAACTTTGCTTTGTTTGGAATTACTATAATTAATATCCACGTTATATTCTTGGGTATTTCTAGTTAATCCGTCTTGTAGAAGGTTATAAACTGCGAGTAATGCTAGCGACGATTTCCTTATATCGATACGTTCGACAAACGAGTACAGGTTTACATATAATTTGAAATAATCTGACCTTTTGACGGGCAGTTCCTGTTTGAAGATAGCATCCTCTCGTTGGATGTCAGAGACAGACTTCAAATATTTTTTGTTCAATACGCGTCATGATAAAACTGAAAAGTTCTCTTTGCTTTCGGAACGTTTAGAAATTACTCTAAATAACCTTTTGACTGGTCGTCCTAATCTCACGATCGCATTTTGTAGTTGCTAGCGCACTTCTTGGAACACAATTTGAGAGACAACAAAGATTTTTTGCTGTTAATTCCCAGCGCATTTGAAGATCCAACGACTGAATGTCAAACTTCGATTGCTTGGCCAGTCAGTAGGTAGATTAAAAACAAAAGAAGTTTTTGTTACATTTTTATTTGCTGTTTTTGCTCCTACGGATTTTAAAATTAAAGACAGAAATACTCTTTAAATTTAACACGAACTCATTAATATTGTAAGAAGTAACAGGTACATGAATGTAAATTTAAAATTCTTTGAAAAATTTCGTCTGAAAGACGATAGGTTTAAATTCGTTACGCGCAATAAACTCGGCACTTTTGGCAGCGATGAGAAATGTTGAAATATTCTTTATATATCAAAAACTTTTAATTAGTCCTGTAGGTAGAAATAATAATCGAGCGTATAGATTTTTTTACGGCAAACGAGAAGACTGGGCCGCATGACAATGGTCACCGCCGCCTAGGGACGCACTTTGATGGCTGAATGATATCTAGCTTAATACTAGCTCAGCGACATCCAACCGAAACATGTTTAAACATTTCACGGTTCACAACATAAAGTAAACGTACATAAACAATAAAATTATGAGATGAGATTAGACAATGATATTATGCGAACAAACAATTACGTGTCACATAAATGTCAGCCCTGGCTGGGAATCGAACCCGAGAGAACCCTCGCTCGGCCGTTACCTTTGTATTGTAATCAATACTACATATATTCCATATACGTATATTTATAATATGTGTACGTGTTGATGGTTTGAGAATTTCGTTACATAATATGTATATTTTATCAAGATAGTTCATAGATAGGCTATGATCGGATAGGTTCTGTAATCAAGTTGTTAAAAAAAATATATATAGAAGTGCCTATCAAATAGTGTAAATTCAATTCGAACTCAATTGCAATCAAATAAATGAGTATTATCTGAAAGTACAAAAATATAGTCGCCCAATAGAGTTGTAACAACATGTAAAATATACGGGTTTATTATTAAAAAGGGACATCACAACATAAAGTACAGTTTTAATTGGCGTTTGCAAGAAATACGAGGCTAAGGGGCATTGACTCACTGATTGCAGTGGCGATATCTCGGGTCAATACATCTGGCCGGTAGCGATTCGAAGCCAAAGTTCAATCAATCATTGGCAATTTAGAGGATTATCGTCTTGAGAATGGTGCCTTTCGACTTGTACACGATTGGATAGGTCTCGATTGTAAATCTAGGCGATGACTTTTCGTTCACCATTATTTTGCACGTCAATACTTAGAATTAGAGATGGAAATAATTTCAGTAAATCGGTTCTCACGTGTCCGGATAATAAAACAATTGTTTAATTTAAAAAGACACAAACATTGCCCAGCTCAGTCCATCCTTGTGCTTAAGACAACCTCACATGCTCGTGGTGTATACTGTTGAACAGCGAACTACAATGAATCGGGCAATATCCACGACTTAGAACCGCAGCCGCAGGTCGTTCGGTAATATGCCACCCAGTTTAATTTCGTCGGTGCTCATGTGTGCCTATGTAGCAAGTTTTGATGATGTTTGATATTACTAATGACCATAGTCACTTACCAACAGGTGGCTCATTTGCTTGTCTATTCTGTAACCTATTTCCATGGAAAAAAAAATATTTTGCTGTTCTTCAAAGCAAGTATGATTTATGTGTTAAATTAATTATTCTAAATAAAGTCTTCTTAAATAATTCTAGGTCAATATTGTTAATTTTCTGAATGCTGTTAAAAATAAACCGATTGTTATATTGAATTTAAACGCCATAATTTTAAATACTTTGAGTCACAAATAATAATCTGTATATAAATTAAAGTAATTGTGATAAATACAATTACAAACATTACACAATGATAATATTTTTGATATATCATATCATATGAATAAAATAAATTGACTTGGACGACGGTCGAAGTGCACAAAGTCTTCATACAATATTTTTATAACTATGATAATCTTCTTGATTAAACAAATATATTATTAACTAACCCTTACACACATACCAACCAAGCTAGATAAGCTACCATTCTTTCAGCACTTGATACACATAGCAAATTAAACAAATCACCACACAATAGAAATGGTTAGAGGGTAACGACGATGTCTTACTTCGACACCTGTTTGTTGTCGTAGTCCTTCACTGTATATTGGTGGGGAACACTCGACGCTTATTGGTCGTCGTGCCCGTCCTGGTCTGGTTCTATACAAATTATACGAGGGTACTACGACATTGACATTGTAGCCATTGTCAACGTTATTGTCGATAAGTTTATTATATTATATATATATATATATATATATATATATATATATTTAACATCTCCAAAGGTCTTGCCAGGCGTACTTTATACCTGCGGTTGGTTAAAGAAGTTTTTTAGGCTGTGATACATGTTATCAATTTATCATAGAGAAAATATGAATTACTGTATATGAAATATAGTTAATATTTAATTTGGTAAGTACCATCAATTAATATTCATTTAATATCTGCCGTTATATGTTTCATAGCCCACTTTGTTAGCGTTTCAATTACGCGGTATCGCTATGTTGACAACATTTACGCAAAGTTCTACGGTCAGAGGTTTACGCTAAGTTCTACGGTCAGAGGTAATAATGTAGGTCCCAGCGACGATAGTGTTGCCAAAAATGTCTATTACGCCGGACACTCACCGTTCTTGGTCTGGGTCATGCGTCGATAAACTTTTGAACGTGTCGCCAAATGTGTCTAATGTATGTGCATTTATCATTGCATTTTAATAATATTGAATAAATTTTCGTAATTCTGGAATTCAATTCAACATGAATATTCTACCCAATCCCATGCTGGCAGAACAGGGTGCCGTAAGAGGCAACATAAGCCAGTCTGCTTGGTGGTAGGGCTTCGCGTAAGGATTTTATTACCAGCCGCCATTCGACTCGTTATGTTTCGGCTGAGGGCTTGAGAGGCAGTACTTTCTTTGTTTCTCTTCCATTTCTTGGCCGACAACGCATCGGTGACACTTTTAGTGTTACTGATGTCTATGGGCGACGGTGATGACTGACCACCAAGTGGGTCGTCTAACCGTTTGTCGGCTATCAACATAGAAAGAAAAATCAAATGTTTCAGAATTTAACTATTGATTAAAAGCAGTGATAGTCTAGTTGTTTGAACATCGGTTTCTCGCTTGAGGTCTGGATTCAAATCTAGCACGTAGCTCTAATTTGTGTGTGTAAGTATGTGTGTTGTGTGCGTATTATAAATTCATTATATAACTACTGTCGTGTCATCATCATTCATTACTGGCTCCACGAAATTGCAAACGAAAAAAAAAACATTTCACGGTTGATTCTAGAAGGATGGTAGGTAGTACCATCGGAATTTAAACTCGGCGATACAGTGCGAATCGACATCCAACAAGAGGAGCCGCTCGCCATAGCCACATTCGTTGTGCACCAGGATGCGAGCAGGTGAGGTTGGCTTTGAGTCAAGGATGGGTGATATATCCATTATATAGTTAATAACTTTTGTCGTTTCGCGATATTCACAATAAAATAAAAAATAATTGGTGATGTAGCCAATCTGTTAATAAGTAATGACGAGATCTTTGACATTCTATTTGTATCTTGTTAGTCCTGAAAATTACGATTACTTCGATGGAGACACTAGTAGCGGTAGAGGCGGCTCACCGTCGAGGGGAATCTACAGAATGGTGCACTCGAAACGGCTCGTGACCTGTCCTTGTAGGTTACATACATTATTTAGGAGATTTTTATATTCAACCTAAATAAGTGTTATTAAATGTTATTTATTAATTTTCTCGTTACTAACACGAAAATAATACACAAAATCAACACTGACAAGGTTCGCACTCAGCCATTTTACTTGGATAATTTCTAATGTATTCGGATGTACTCAAGTGTCAACCAGTTAGCATACCAATGAAATCGGTACGAAATTCAATTTATAATGCTTTGCTTTGAGGTTTGCGGGTCGATAAGTTAAAGTGAGCTTTGTGTATCCCTTATGAACTATTGTAGGGGTTTGCTTACATAGTTAGGCATTAGAAAAACATACTCACAAAATGCGTACAGGTTTCGTTTACAACCGACAAAACAGTATAATTCTCATTTTCTAATACGAGTATTATTATTATTATTATTCTTGACAAAACGTAATTTACGTAGGGATGTATGGATTTGTTTGGACTGCGAAACGATGGTGGGAATGAGTTATTGAGAACACATTACGAAATATGCCGTTGGTATTATAAACTATCGATATATTATATTTTTTATTCCAAAGAGAAGAAGCAAATCTCGAAACTTCGATGATTGATGTTAATTTCATTTTCGTACATTGTTCCGAAGTCATTATTTTTTTATGTAACAGGGAATAAAAAAAACATATGGAGGCAAAACTGAATAATATAAAGCCTACATAAGACTTCAACTCATTAGAAGCGATGCAACGCCACTTGGACGGTATTTTTATTTTACCTTCATTCGAATGAGTTTTATTTTATTTCTGATTCGTTTCTTGGAGCAGAAAAAAATTAAAAAATAATATTTTTCACTGTGAAAACTCCAGTCTTTAGCTTTATTTTTCTTTAGCTCAAAGCTGTTAAAGGTTTTTTTGCTGACTAACAAGCAGACGGACTTCTAATGCTTAGTTGCCTACGTCATGAACGTCTACCACACCCAAGTGATTACCAAAAGGGCGTACCCACATTTTATTTGCCACTGATATTGCAACCATGCCATCGTATACAGAGAGATAGGTAAAATTATACCACTGCAACACGAATAACGACGAAGTTGATCTGGTCAGTACAGAGCCTAGTGACCTCAAACATCAAGGACCCTTTACCCTCGTCCGTTGTTCAGTTTAGTCAATATCAATTGGATGGCATTAAGAATTTAGCTTGTATATTATGACTTGCACAGCAGTAAAGTCAAGTTGTATTTTTTCTTGTTATTTAAAATGAAAGGAAATTATATCGAGGCACTTTGATGGGAAAGTTTTTGGAAATTATGATGTTCTACAGAACAAAGTTATTTCTTTCCTTTAATGTTGGCAAACGTTATTATTTCACTGTATCAAATTTTGAAATGGCAGTAATATGCTTGGGCACGTAGTAGATCGTGTCACGTAAGTAATAAAATCTTTAACTAATTTAATAAATTCATAGTTTGGGGTGCCTATATTAAAGATATTCAGTAATATTATTTAAACTTTATTATTCCGTTTGGTACTCGATTAGATTGAAAATATTGATGTATTTAGGTGAGAAAAGCGAATAATTGAAATCTGAGAGATACAATATTGCAAGTTTAAAATTTACCTTTCAAGAACGTTATAATCGTCTGAACAGAAGAATGACCTAAAGAGCTGAAGGTCCTATTGATATAACAATCCTAACAATCCTACAACAACATTTATAAATAGTACTTAATAATTCCAAACAATGTACAATTTGTATACACGATTACTATAAAATCCCATAATCTTTAAAAACTGGTTGGCGATAGATATATAAACGTATGTACATTTATTTATTGTTGTTGTACTTATCTTGGACTAGGATAAGTTTACGCGTGTAATTTGTGTATATTCTAAATTAATATTATGGTTATAAAAAAATTGCAACGAGTCTGAATTAAAGAAATAAATCGACGCTCATACACTCACACCCTTATACTAATTCCGTGTTGTGGGTGGCATGGACGTACACAAATACGACCATCACAAACATTCATGAGTCGAGAACAAACATTTATATGTCGTAAACATCTGCTGTTTTCAGCAGGCAAGGTCACTATAAATTATGTTAAGGTAGTATATAAAGTAGTTTCCATGTATGAAATTAATAAGTAGAATGTAAATAATGTCTCTACTATAGCTAACATGCTTTTTATCATGGAAATTTGAGATAAAAGTTCTGTTCAGAAATGAGTAAATATTACTAATTAAATTTTAACCGTCAACATTTTGTAAACGTAGTTATTAAGTTTTGACCAAGCAATGCAAGGGTGGGGTGTTAGTTATTAAAATTATTAGTGGTTTTTGGTAGATAGCAAACGAGGAATTAATTTAGTTAAT
>DWPT01002644.1:0-15808 GCA_018251895.1 Agathymus mariae mariae | reverse complement strand
GTTATTCCAGTCCTTTGCAGTGCGGATTATGAATGAAGAGGTAAACCGCGTCGTCCGTGCAGGTGGTACGTTCACTATAATGTACGTTTAATGTAAGTATGAAGTATGCAATCGTATAAGAAAATTTCTAGCGCATCATCTCTTCTTATAGTTAGCTACCTCAAGGTGAACTATTTCCATAAATAACAGTAGCAAAAAAACATATCCATTTTAATCTTTGAGCTGAATAACTCACCGAAACATCGCTTACATATCCGGCACCTGTATCGCGTGAGTCTGTCGCGTTGTGTGTCCCGCCTACGCTATTTCAAGAAGATTAATAACGCCATTGAGAACGAAACGTTACATGAATGAAATTTTTAATTTATTTATGTTCAACGATATGATTCATCGGTTGGAATTTCGGTAAAACGAACTCTCGGGTGATCCTATATTGTAATTTGTTGTAAATAATCACCATTATTCGACGTTCAATCGCTTTTATTTAGGTGGCAAGTTAAGCCCGATGCTTCGTTTTCGTTGCTATTGTCAAAGCTGCACACGTGAACAATATTCTAGAAGATGTTGAATTTAAATTAGATTTTTACTTGCATGCAGTATTTTGTGGCTTCTTTGAATTGGATCTGTAACTAAACAAGTAATAAAATTATAATTTTTAAAAATAAAACAAGACTATAAGAACATGTAATGTATTTTATTGTTAGCAATGAAGTAATGCCGTACGTGTGCGACTTCAAGTAACAATGACATCATGGTTTGAAGAGGACCAGTTTTTGTCGTATGAGATTAAGATATCAACTAGCTTTTAATTACTCTTTATTTTAGGATGAGATTATTCTCATTTTATATCATGATTTAAATTATTTTATTTGTGATTTTTTAATGGGTAATGAAATCAAAATCTTAAGTAAAACGTTTTTTACATCATAGTGATATAATTGGTGGATTGCTCTACCCAAACAACTTTATAATAATTTCAATCCAAATTTCAATGCAGTCGAAAGCACTCACGTTTTTGGTATTTTATAAAAAGGTGTGTGCTTACGCGTGTTTGCATGCATGTGCGTGTACGTGTGCATGTATTAAAAGGGTCTAGGGATAACTGTGTACAAGGTAACAGCTTATCTCTTGTGTCATGAGTTCTTATTGGAATTGGGTTATGTTGTTATTTTGTAAAACTTATTATAAATGATGTATGAATAACTGTGCACAATAATTATTGCTACTCAGAATCTCATTGCGTATTTACGTTCTGTTTAAATGGCCTTCAATGTTCGACTCGTGTATAGGCTTTCCTTGGTCTGGTTTTCTTTAATAATTTAATGTCGCTTTAGTGTCTGCCATCGACACGCTAAGAAGAAAAGAGGACAGGATGTCTTATTGTAATTGAGGAGACCCATACCGAACTCCACCATATAACTCCGGTGCCAATAGCCAACCGAAAGTGTAGGTAAATTGTATGAGAACCAACGATACACATAAATAACTATATCAACTGCCAATAACGGTTTAAATTTTGTCTTTTATGTCATCTATATAAATACCAATCCTTGTTTGAAGTTACTAAACTCTGTCGATCACTCCTGATTGGCCATCGAGCTTTTCCTATTGATGTGCGATATTAAGTGTATTTATTACATTGGAGAAAAATTCATTCAAGACAAATTGCCTCACTCTTTCAACAGTTATTGTGGTGTATAAGTACGCCATAATTATCGTTTTCTATGTCATAACAGTGTATCTCTTGCTACGACACCCATAGCCATGGCTGCGGAGAATAATCAGAATCAAATTTAGAGATTGTTTTTGTTTGTTTCAATCATGATAATCCTACAGTTGATAGCGTAATCGTGAGCTCTTATCGTGGGAGGAGACTACATTGGAAAATACAACTTAATGGCGAAAGAAGTTCAAGGTCCCAAATAATTGTCGCTTCAAGCTCTGACATTTGTCTGTCATAGAATCAAGTAGTTGTTGCTCAGAATAATAATGGCCTATAACCGGAAAATAAATCGTCGGGCTTTCCTTACCGGTCACCTTGTGTATTTATTGTGTTTATTGTAGTATCTTGGAGGTGTCGACCGATTTCTGATGTACGGCTTAGTTTCCTTGACCGACTTATGATAATGGGACTTGTAAACGACTGTTTGTAATTCGCTACACTAAAGATGATTATTTTATACTTGTATGTTTATTTAATACAAGAGGCCCGCCCCGACTTTGAGATTTTAAAATATTTTTCAGATAGATTCCGTGATTCCTTAGGTCACTTTCCGCATAACACACAATCACCAAAATTCGCACTCGCTCTTTGTAATATTAGTGTAGATTTAGTCTGCTGCACTTCTGCGCTTATTTCTTTTTAATTTTCAATGAATATTTATGTATTTGTAGAATCTGCAAAAAAAAGTAAAGATATCACTGTATTGCTTAAGTTCCGATGGCTGCAAGCGAATGTTGCCTAACACATGGAGTACATGATAAAATATATGATAACATTAACCATACATGATAAAATTATTAAACAAAGGAGAATGGTGAAGTTTCACATGACTAACTTCAAAATACACGGTTTAGCAAATCTTAACTAAAACACTTGTAACGAATCGATCTGACCACCTTCAAAAGATCAGCCATCAATAGCGAGGAATTTTAATTACGACTCTGCACATTAGCTCTGGTGTTTGTCTCCGTCGGTTATTTATCACGGTCTCGCATTGATTTCTCACGACATAAAAGATGCTGCTCAGTAACAAATCCCCAGTCCGACCGCTCGGGATGAAGTCACCGACGATCACCAGTCATTTATTATTTTCCGCGTCCGAACCGCACAGACAATGGCGGTGATGCCTCACTAACGTCATCGCTGGTTACAAGGTAAACACTCTTTAAATAAACACTAAACAATTATATAGAAGATACCTCTAGTATCTAGCGGTTCTATCAATTGTATGAAAATTAGAAAGATTAACCTCAAAAATCGTCTTAATTTATTCCATTTCATAAGAATAGTTCTAAATGATACCATCGAAGTTTACTATTCAATAAAACTATAGAAAAATCACTGTGCAGTCATAAGTAGTGATTATATTAATGTTATTAATTATCAAATATTGTCTTATGAATAATTAGGAAAATACGCATTTTAGTAAGGAAAAAAGGACGCGAATGCGAGAATTAATAATGACATCGATAGGATTAATAGCTTTTTGTTTCCCGCGACTTAATACGAAACTTTTGCTTATGGAATAAATTTAGTCACATGTGTATGCTACACTTTTGAGGTATTTGTCAAAACCGGCTGTATTACAAATATACCTCGACCTTAGTTCAGGACTGATTTAATTGCGTATTGCCTGATTGTCTTGATGGACTGACAACGATGATGCAGCCTATCGCGTCATCCGTTCATTACAAGGTAAATATTTTCCGACGGAATGTTCACCGTCCGGCTGACACCGATCTAGTGTTAACGTTTACAAATAACTAAGGCAGCTAGCTTGTTTTGTTTGGCCCATGTTTTGGTACTAATGTTCGTCGTGTATTTGAACCGAGGATAGGTTTGATATCTGATACAACTTCTATCATCTGCAATGTGTAACGTTCCACGTTAAAATCCCTTTAACTCCTGAAAAATAAAATAATTTTATTTTTGGAGCCACCTCATTATGTTAACTAAACTAATTTATATAAGGAAACGTTTATAATCGCGTACATTTGTAAGGCCGGTCTCGTCAAGGGAGTAATATTTATAGTAATTTAGTATTTATTAAAATATATATTATATACAAACAGAAAAGTGATATGCACAATCGTGAAAGAAGAAATAGGCATAATTTGGTTACGCCTTCAAAATAATATCACAATTATATTGGTCTTTAAAAGGGTCAGCGTTCTTTTATGGGGCTTTTTTATAATTAAGTTCCAAAGTTGAGAATGAAAAGGACATTAAAGTATACGTGAATAATATATTAATGACAAGGACGCCTCCAAATAATAGTGTCGAAACCGGTTCCGCGCAGGTTTGAACTTACTTTGTAATTAGCATGTGTTGTTTTAAAAGATTTGCTGAGGAGTACTTTCGCCGTTTCTTCTCCTTTATGTGAAAGCACCCTTTCGAAACAGTAGTAGAAGAAAAAATTACGTGCATAAGTGTATTTACAGAATATCCAAATAATTAAAAGATTTTGAATTTTGACAATTTTCCAATGCAGATTAATGGAGAAAATAAGGAAATCCTCTGTATTACTCTGTTTTAACGCAAATAAATAGTTCAGTTGATTTAATATAAAACGAAATGTCAAACGAGTATCAAATAAGCTTTCTATTGCAATTCATGTAGGCATATTCACCACACTATTTTGACGACAAGTATCTTTAAATATTTTTGTGCGAAATCCACAATATGGAATACGGGATAACTGTACAACCCTAACTTCATATATCTCGGTAATTGAACCTAGAATTGCTTGGAACCTTGCTTGGAAGATTATCAATGCTTCTGACGTCAATACGCATGATTTTGTAGGTTGAGTTGGAAAAAATCTGCAGAAATTAGTAGTACAAAGAATGCGATTTCAGATTCCTGTTACTCTTTTAACTGTTATTTTATTAGGAATCTCGAATTATATCTTAGCTTGTTTTGTAGATACGTCCGATTTGGCACTTTCGTGATATTGTGCGTTCAATTCGACTAGTAATTTGTTATTCTTAACAATAATCGTGTTATTTCTTAGTATCAGTATCATTAAGAAGGAACAAGATAAATTCGCAAAACTATACATTACTTTAAATACGCTTTTGGATCATCAGGTTCCCACTTGAAATGAGTATCTGTTATTTCCTACTATAGTTGTTGCTAGTTGACAGTCTGGCAAAATTGTGAAGTTAATTGATGTGAAAAGGAAACCCTATTGTGCACCCATTGCTGTAAGTTAATTCAGTGTATTTTACCCGTGCTTAAACATTGCATATTGTAGTATGTGGGCCGCGTTCAGTCATCCCAACATTCATTTAGGTTCTCCATTCGTAAAGCATGTATAGAATAGAATATAATCAGAGATAAATCATAAATTAAACAAACGAAAGAGCAATATACTTTAAAACACACAAAATTCTTTCGAGTTCGTGTGGATAAGTGCGTCTCTTAGTTTTCGCGAAAAACATCGGCCGTGTGAAGTTTAATGCGGAGTATAGAGTGTTGTAATATAAACAAAAGATTCGTGTGGTTCTTCTACAAATGAAATCTAATGATTCAGTGACTTGTAGCACGTCTTTTTCTTTTACAACATGTATCTATATATGTATATTAGTATAGGTACATTTACAATTACAGCAAAGCAATGAAATATAAAATACAAATCACAAAACGATGTGGCCAGCTGATGTTTGATTATTTCATTAAGTAAGTTCACAGTAGATACTATTTATTTTGTGTTTGCTTAAAAAACAATTCAATATTATATTGTAATACACGCGTAAAATCATCTCTAAATCTGTCAATTTGTATATATACTGTTGTATGGTCAAGTTGTAGTGCTTCTGTTTCAGTTTAATAGCTAACGGTTGAAATTCGTAGAGATATCGCATATTTGCACATATCATTAAATTTTTCTCATGGTATTGTCGAGTGTTTTTCTAAGAGGATCTCCTCCCGCCTTATAAAATATGAGTTTATCGCAGAGACAATTTCATATATGAAAGTTTATTCGCTGGATATATTACTGTTTACTCCTTGTGTATTGAAGTTCTCCGTTCTTTAAAGTGGTGTTGTCAATCGTTCCGCGGTGTGTTTAACACAATTTCTGAGAATGATACTGGGAGTTTCAATTTGTTAAAGAAAACTATTCCCTTTGATGTTCCAGCTGATGTGCGTTGTTTGACGTTCTGTGTGTGTGATGATATTTTTGATATCGTTGTATAGCGTTCACTTGAGATGGTATTTAAGTTTTGTATTGTTCTCGTGTTATTTGTATTTGTTTTGGCATATATCCCGTTATATTTTTGACGTTATAGTTCAAATTTTGAGATAACGGTGTCTAAATGTCCTTTACTGTATTATTTAACTATATGTCATTTCAGTTAAATTAACTGAAAATACTATTGCGTTAAAATCATTCTGACCTCCAAAGCATGAAAGCGATAATGACAGCGCCAATTGCCAATGTTGCCTGATTAGTTCCATGGTTTACGGTTGCTACAATCCGTGGGCCCGCAAGTTATCATATACTCCTTTTTCCCTTCCGTACATACGAATTTTAATTTTTAAAATCCATATAATATTTCTATTTTAAATACAGTAATGTATGTTTAATTCCACTCATAATTCTCTGCAAAGCTTGTTTGTACCTACTCGTAATTAATAAAATAATTGTTCTAAGCAGTTAGCCAAACGATTGAATAATCACAAATGTATAGACGTCGTTCTGTACTGCCATCGTCGCTATGGAATTTGGCCAACACACGTACCTTTTCGCCATATGTTGACCGTGACAATAAACTCCAATGTGTGATTTGTTTATTAATATGTACGATACGGATGCAAATGAAATAAGACCTTATGCTGGATGATTAAAATATAATAACGATTATACTTCCTTGTAGTTAGGTCATTTTGGTCCACTGTATTAAAAACTCGTCGATTATCGGCATCTCTCTCTCTATTGTTAGTGTTGTTTTATCGCCGTCCTTCTTCAGCGATCATTCAGTTTTAAGTGCACAGGTGCATGGTACTTCTGTCTCGTTCGCGCGGCTTGTTTATATCGCTCGCGTCTCGCGGGTCAGTCTCCCAATACGTACGGTGACTGGCTGACGTCGCCGTTTTTGAATTTTTTAAATTTAGAAAGTGCTTCTGGGATGTTTTTTTTTTCTGAGACGTGAGTGGCAATGACTTTGTGTGTCGTAATGCCTGTAACAAGTGCAGTGTTAACTGGAAAGTGATGTTCTTGGTGTTCGTATGATCGTGGTGTTTTGGATGTTGCCCTTAGTGTGCTGCCGCTCGGTGGCTAGTTCTCCGTAAATGGTATTGTTTCCAACTTTTGGTATGCGATTCTGCACTTTCGAATTGTTAATTAATTATCCAGGATTGTCGTTTGTCATTAAAAGAAAATTTATTTACAAATGAAATTTATAAGTCAGACAGTTCTTATAAAACTGAATCGTAGTTTTGGAACTAACCAACAAAAAATGTTCTGAAATAGAGTTTTAAATACTAATATAAAAGAATATGTAAAAATTAGATATATATATCGGTAAACATAAAAGTTTATAAATCCTAATGTAATAATTACAAATCAGCACCATGCAGGTAGTTTCTCTAATTGTATTTAGTACCTGTGCGATCACAAAAAGCACACCCGATCACCTTATTCTGATATTGTTATTCGATAAGAAAAAATACAGAAATCATTTTATTTCTTTTGCTGATCAACTTTATTTTTAGGCGTTCTTTCAATCATTCGTAAGCTACTCTTGAAATCATATGAGTAATAGTAATTACCGAAAAACATTTGAAGATATTATACAAATTAAGATAATCGCTCTAATGTTCTGATACTTGACCAACATAAGGTTAAGAAAAGAAAAACTAATAAAAAAATATCCTCACTACATAAATAAATATCAGTAACATAGTATAACAGTCAGATACAGAGAAATAAAATGTTTATTATTGTGAACAGACAAACTGTACACCACTTGTTGTTCCCGGTACGGCAGTGTGCGTTGAAATTCATGTATGCAGGATATTTTAATTTCTTTTTGAGCTCAGTAGAATAAATATTTAGGAATGTCAAAATCATTTTTTGAACCATAAATTCAATTTTTAATTCTTACTACGTAATGTGTTGAGTTGGCTAAATCCTAAAATTAAATAATAAACTTTGGGACAATCACAGTTTTTTTTATCATTACCCTAGATAGTGGACTTGAATAAGGCACCCACCCATGTTTCCGTGCTCGCAGGTAAACTAAGTAGGTCTGTTTATGCTTTTAGAAAGATAAGACCGTTCACCGACGTAGGGATAGCTAGACATGTTTTTTTTTACCTATTTTCATGCCTTTACATTGCCTCTCAATACATCTTGAAAATACCTACGTGGTATTTATACGGTAAAATTTAAATATGCACAAACAGAAAAGCGATACACGTCATAACAACATATCGTAGCGCACGTCGTAACAAGAAACAGTCATAATCTGGTTACGTCTTTATATAACCTTCAACAGGTTTAGCGTTCTTTTATGGGGCCTGATGTTCGTTTTTACAATAAGGTTCCAAACTTGATACGTGACTTAACTATTGGAACATTCAAGAGTTGGTGTTAGAGCACGGCTTGTAGTTAAAGGATATTGTTATAAATGAACATATGAATGACTAGGACGCCTGGGTTTAACTAAGCTACGCTATTATTACACGCTGGTTAGAGCCTAATGTAATTGCCGTTGGTTGTTTTAATTATGTGCTGAGTTTCTTTCGCCGTTTCTTGCTATCCATTTTAATACAACTTTTCTAAACGGTAGTGGAAGCATAAAATTACGTGCTTACGTGTATATGATTTTGATTTTGCATAATCATCTTTAATATGCGACTACCATTTATAAAAATTGCAAAGTTGACTAAATCTTACATTTCAAGATAATTTGTGCACGACACATGCCACCGATATAAACTTGAATACTCGTTAAATTTTTTTAACTGAATTTCCAAAACTCTTTTGTCTATTTCCTAGTTAAAAAGTTAAAGAGGGTCCTTTTAACTCATCACTTTTTGTCTGTATTTTACTTTTTTTTGTAGAGTCAGCTCGTTCAGAAATATTTAAATGTATAGTTTTGTTATAATTACAACAATTATACGATTCATTTAATATTGACCCCAAGTAACTATTTTTCCGATCCATTTAGTCTTCGATACAAAATTTAATTTTGAAACCGCCATCAAAACCAGTTCATAGACAGACATACACAATGTCTGTAAAGTTTTTTAAAGCACCTCAGAAATTAAATTCATTCAATGCCTTTAAACATGGTCATTACTTCTCGATAACAATTTGTGTGATTTATGTTCTCCGTAATTTTGTGAGATTAAACAACAAAGAAAAAAAAAATTATGTGTTCTGTGAACTGTTTTATTAATAAAGCTTTGTACTGATAAGCTCATGAGAAGTTATTGACTTAATAAGTACTGTCGCTCATGCCCTTATCACGTCGAAACTGAGAAATAAGATCGGGCATATTTTATTTTTATTAAACAATGATAGAAATGTGAGAAACATTTCCAAACTATAAATGATATATAACGGCCACTGAATATTAGAAAAGTTGACAGTTCCCAGATTTTACTATTGTTTTGAACATTCTGGGTGTTTTCTGTTGGTATGATTATTTCTTTATTAATAGAAGCCAAATTAAGTTTTTAAACTTGGCTTTCAGTACTTGAGACTTTTGCTTGAGGCGTTGATCCACTATTTTAGATATAAACTACAAAGACCGGTAGTCCACGATGTTGTCGTAAGAAGACATTGGGCGTCAAATAAAATCCAACAGTGTGTTTACAATAATGCTTTAATGCAATCATCCCGCTGACCAGTGAATCATAGGTAAATGACGTTTATTTTTGAAGCAATAACATCATCGTCGGGTAAAAAGTCGAAAACGAGTACAACTATGACGCATCGAAAATAATACCTCAAGAGAATTTTATTGAAATCCACCTAGTTTAGGCAAAGGTGTCCGAATTTAGTTCCTTGTATCTTTTATATTAAACTATTAGTAACATGGTAGGTTACTTCGCTGCAGGAAACTTGATTTTTACGTTAACATACAGTCGATTCGAAATAATTGTTGTTTATTTATATCGGCGTCTTGGAAATTTCTTCTGATGTCATTTTTTTCTTGAATCAGTTTGTCTATCTGAAAAACCCTTTTACATGGGTTTTTTGCCTTAGTTTCTGACATTGTCGCATTCAGACAGGTACATAGATAGAAAATTTGTTATTATGCTATATAAAGTTTGTCCATCCAGAATAAGGTAACTTTCAGACATTAAAAGATTTTACAAATATGTGCCGTGTGCTTTCGGATGTCACCCTCCATAAACACATACACATAAACTGAAAAAATTCGCATTCACATAAGTATATTATTGTAAATATCGGTGCATCATTCAATAGTTTTAGATTTCAACGAACTGGTAAGGGTAAGCTGTAAATAAAACTTAAATATAATTATAATTATCATCATCACAGGAGATTATTACTCATTGCTGGACTAGGTTCTTACTATAAGAGGAAATTTCGGCCACGGCACTCTTGTTAAGCGGTACCCCACTATAAGATTGAAGTAGGCTTCATAAGCTTTTGGGATATATTATAGATCTATCAGGGTTTTTTTGGTTTCACGTTTTAATTGTATACATTTCAGATGATAAGAATTTCAATATGCACATGAGTGA
Organism: Agathymus mariae mariae; assembly: GCA_018251895.1. Taxonomy (NCBI): domain Eukaryota; kingdom Metazoa; phylum Arthropoda; class Insecta; order Lepidoptera; family Hesperiidae; genus Agathymus; species Agathymus mariae. The sequence continues at coordinate 5,358 of DWPT01002644.1, read as the reverse complement.
TCTCTCACATCTCGATCACCCAAATTAAAGACTTAATCTCTAACCGCTGTTCAAATGAGAAATAAACAGGTCTGATGAGTGAACCGTTTTTGATTATAAGAGGACCTTGGACAGGTCTATAGTGTTGTACGTAAAACATACATGTACATAAAGAAGTGTCATTCCGTGTCGTGACGTGCTTCAATCCGATTTACGCTCTTATATCTGGAAGTCGTTAATTTCTAAACAAAACGTTAAACGTTGGACCTATTAAATTTTAAAACCACCTAACGTTGAGCCACGGTCGTTTTTTCCTGTGATCTCATACTTTATTTATGTTTCGTATTAAAGTTGGCGATACGCCGTCGAACGCGGCGCGAACGAGTCGATTGTTTAGACTTTTACGATTTTTGCCAATGCCGCGTCGTTCGTTACATTCGGAACGCTCCGTGGGGTTATCTATGATTGTTTACATCACTGTTGTGGTGATCGATAACACATATTTCGGCTATTGATATATTGATAATTAATTAATTATACATAAGTTAATTATTTATACATGACTATTAAAAAAAAGTTTTTTGTCTCGCATAGACATCATTAAGTTTACTGATATTTTATATCAATCACGTATTCTCACTATATACCAATTTTCATAAATATCGGTCAAGATGTTCTTAAATTATAACGAGATATACAGACAGACAAAAATTTCAAAATTGTCAAATTGATGTCATTGAGTCATAAATCTAATATTTATTCTTAAATTTGACAAAGAAGTGGAATATAAAGAGTACACTAAATATTTAAAATAGTAGTATAGATTTGGCTTTGACAACTAACGTGACTGTATTCATAATGTCTATCTTATCTTACCTAACGCAGTAAGGAATATTGTTGTAGAAATTACTTTGTCTTCAAATCTCGGTGCTAATTAATACAAATAGTAGACGAATTTGATCCGCATTTAGTAAAATTTTATACGCACACTGTACAGACTATTGCAATAATGTGATTAAAATTGTATTATTGCAATCGCTCATTTTCTGCGTTATTAAATATGCACTGTTTAACCAAATTACAATATATTATACGACGCAGAACATTCAGGTCTGCGTGTTAAGTTTATTTTTTATTCTTCCATGATTTGTAGATAGTTCATTAAAAGCAGAAATGACTGTGTAGTTCTGAGATAAAAGCACATTTTAAATTTCTTTACTACTTATCGGCAAACAGATGTTTAAAATACATTGCCATAACTAAAAGCAGCGAACCGAGCTCGTCTTGAATTCGTGTCACCATCTAAAATGGAAAATAGAAACGAGAACGCGCCCAACAGTCCTACATATTATATCGTAGCTCAGGAATGCATCAATGGGACCCACTCGAGGTATCCTATCGACCTACGTTTCAAGTCCCGTTAGAGTTACACTTTAAACAGGATCTTATCAAAGTCCCCGCTTGATGGAACGCTGTAATTACTCGACAATACCTACTTGTGGGTGATCACTCACGTCCTATCTATTTTACGTATTATCGGCCGCGCCTTCGACGTCGCTAAGCTGTCTCTGCTGTGAGTAATATCTTGAAGACTTTAAATGTTGTTTGAGCCGAAGAAATATCGCTCATTATCAATCCATTTCATTTCTTCTGAAAGTCTATTCATGTTAAACAGACTCGTTTATTTTCCCAAATGTCTAATGGAGTTTTCTCAAATATTCTCATCATAAACCTAGTTTTCAGAGTGTTCTAAATATCATACGGAGTGCGAAATAAGATGAACTTAAAAATTTTACGTGATATGACCCAGACGCGCGGGAAAAACAGGCCAATGAAATTAGATATGTTATTTATGGTACAATTAATAAATTTTTTATTTATAACAAAACTTGTACCAATTTAATTTAATCTTTCAAGCTTTTTAAAGTTTTAACTTTTACATGTTTTTTTTTTGTACAACAAGTGCATTATTTTTCGAATCATCCTTATCAATGTTTGTGTTGTTTTTTATATTATAATATGTTTTTAAATGAATGCTTATGTTTTCCTGTATACCTGAAGATGAAGTACGAATAGCTGGATTATAATTAACCTGATTTTTGTCTCTCCTCAAAATGAAGGTACATTCCACATATTGCACTAATGTAGCACATTAAAAGTTATCGTATTGTCTTCATCGCTCGTGTATTTCCAAATATTACATTTTAACTATTGGAAATATATTATGTTTTTTACCTTTAATTAACTGAATACTTAATCCATTGCAGACATGCAGTTTAATAAATAATTACACTCCAAAACAGCCAAGGCGATGTGTCACGACTACCATTTGTCGAGATGAGGTCACCCCCGGCTCGGCACATGTGCCCGCCATGATTGTGCTAATTCGCCACTCCAGCTATGGGAGTGCTGGCTGTTAGATTGCACGGTCTCCTCTATTTTTATCCTTTCAACCTCATATTCTAACAAAATAAAATTAATGCATGCACTGATATTTCTACTATTTTGGCTTGTTGGATCAAGAACTTTGTTTAAAAGGATACCGTGGTCAGCGACATTAGGTGTTTCGTTGAATTTGGAGTATTTGCAATACCTAGAACATTGTATTACAATCATGTTTGAGGTTGGTGATATATGTGAGTCGTCCGCTATAGTTATTTCAGATCAGGACTTGCAGCCCGCGTGCTCGTTTATTACTTTCATTTAGATAAAAATAATTAAAAATCTATCGAAGCTGTTCTGTTAATCAGAAATAAAATAGCACTTTTTCCGTTTCTGTGCCATGATTAAATAGATTTTTCTGTTGTGTGCTTCATCAAGGCATGTAGAGATTTTCTGGTTCGCTTAAAATATATATGTTTGTTCAATTGACTCTCAATTTCAAAATTGCTGTGGGCGGTAAGAGAACACAGGTAACACATATGCTAAAATAATTCATGTTTTGCGACATTACTGAAATAATGTCGATGTTCAATTATATAGTTTAATGGTATTATGTAGATTAAATATTGATTTTGTGATATATTCAATATCTTCAGTTTTCGACGAGTAATATTTTTTATAATTGAGCAACAAGGTTGATTAACAAGGTTAAAGCATTTTATTCATCCCTTGTCTTACTTTATCTCTGAAATAAATAAAATGTCATGTACGTTTTATTTAAATGATTTTTAGACATTTAAATTTTCCTCTACATTCATTCGTGGTTCTTGGTATATCCTTTTCTTTATTTAGTCGCGTATTAAATGGTCTTCTCTATATTTCCTGAATAAATACCTCTATTGTTACCCCTACTTTTAACGTTTTGTCTTCTATTGAAATCATAGTATAGATGGCCTTTTAACATAATTACATATAATTATATTGTTAAACAATGACCGCGTTTCAGTTGCTCGATTATGATTATCATCTACACTAATAATAATGATTAAGTTATCTTTGGAATTAATTATTATCTGTTTAAATCTACTCGAAACAAAGAAACAACTGGTTCATACATTCCTTTTGCAGCTAAAAGAATGGTACCAGTTCAAACAATGTGAACAATCATTTATGTCAGCGGTATCGCTTTATGGAGTTGAAACATACTCTAGTCTTTTAAAAGCTCCATTACTTATACAACTTTTCGTGTTCGTACAAGATTATTTTTAGCTTTTGTATTAAAAATAAAAATATATGTTATCATTATACACGTTTTTATTCCCACGCATCAAACAATACTGGCATCAATACAATCAGTTATCTCGTTTTGAACCTTTTTTTTTACTATATCATTGAACAAATTGATATTGTTGCAGTATGTTACAGGGGTTGCAACAACTGTACAGCTGTAATAGTTGAATATTATGGCTTCACATTTCACTGTGAAATAAACTTGGCGTTTCAATGTAACGTAGATTCAGCAGAGCATTTTCTATAATAATATCTAGATATTTGGCTGGACTGCTTGCGGTGGAATTTTCAATTCAGTATTGATAAATTCAAAAATCACATGGGACTTGATATTTATTATGATAATATCATACGTCGCGGCCTCGTTTATATCTTTCGAAGTGGACAACCGGATCGTATTCGTGAGTTGTGAACATCTTGCTAACCTCCATGCCGATATGTGCGGTAAATCTTCCAAGTATACGAAGCTAGTTGTTGTTTTTTCATGTTTAAGCCCACACTCATGATGTTTTATTAAATATTTTCCTTATATAATTTTCTGTTGGTTTTATGTTAAAAAATTATTCAGTTACTTAATTGACTGAATTCGACATGAGCGTCATGTATATGTTTTAACCTGGTCACACATGTTTAAACTATCACTGTTTATAATAGCCACTAACGTCGGTAGCAAGCTTTTTTTCCGATACCTACTAGATAGGGAGCCGTCATATAACTTCCTAACAATACCACCTATTACATAATATAATATTAGTATTCAACTCAACTTTGAAGTTTTCTTTTCGCCCACATTACGTTATTCCTATATTTCCTTTTTCTTTTTTACAGTTTAATTAAATTTTAAAATTAACGTTTACATTTATATCAAATTTGGATCTCAAATGTTTCAAAAATTGTATGCGTAAAACCCTTTCATAAGATCTTTCAGTCCAAGTACGGTGAGATAAGTCCAGCTAATAGATCCACCATTGCTATCAACTACATATTCTTTTAACTGTTTTTCGGAATTCACCAGGAAACCTCCCCCGGGGTCATTGTCCACTTGCTATTATTTATTAAGCATTATTATTAACTTTTTGTAAATGCATGTGTATATTTTTGATATCTTAAGGACCCAACAACACGATCTATCAATTTGGAATGCCAATTTTTATATACTAAGACTGTATTGTTAATGAAATAATGTCACACGGACATTCATCCAGGCATAAATTAATTATAAATTGGCCCTTAAATTGGATGCGATGAGCTAGCTCATTATCATCACAATCATTTTACTACGAGTATCCTTGAAGTTCATACTGGTACGCATCTTTTTTTATTGTCCTTGGCCCAAATATCCATCAAACTAGAACACACTTGAAGCAACTTACTTTACGACACATAAACTAGGTATGATTATGGTTTCACCCCTCGATGGACTATGCCAACAACGCACTGCTTACTTGTACCGCGTGTTATTGATTCATTTGATAGTACTGTCTTGTTTTCAATGTAATCAACACTGCAGCTTTGCTTTCCATTACGCATGGATGTATGTTTTAAAGCCAGACTTAGGACTTTGTTTTCGTTTTAATATTTTCATCTTTTGCCCATTGTTTCCGTGCTGTGTTATGTAACCGAGTAATATATATATATATACAGCCTTGGCCAAAAGTATTAGGCACCCCCAATAAAGTTACTGCACATCTGTGATAGGTGAACAAC
>DWPT01002643.1:0-15812 GCA_018251895.1 Agathymus mariae mariae | reverse complement strand
ATTATAAATTTATCTCAACGTGTTTTAAAATAAAATTACACCCGTGCGAAGCCGGGGCGGGCCGCTAGTAATAAATAAATGCCTAATAAGTGGCTTAAAATAATAGTTTTATAGTAAAAATATATTATTTTATTTCATCATTTTATTTTCCGCTTTCTTACAATGTCAATAGGCTTTCATAAGTTAGTGCGTTCAACGTCTTAGACTTGGACACTACTAAAAAAGATAAAACTGCGGGTGTGAGTATAGTAAAATATTTCCAGGTGAGCAAAAATGGCATCAGCTGCTGGAACCTGGAGAAGCCGTTCAGCGAGGCCAACGTGCCACTCATCATCAGCGACTGCGCCGCGCTCGAGTTCCCCAACGACGTGAAGGTACCGCGGGTGTCCGAGCACACAGCGCACACTTTGTATACCACTTTTTGATCGTAAATTAACGTTTGCAAAAGTTTTTTTTACCCAATCATTGCACGCGGCTAGCACTCCTTGTGGTGCTGTCGAGCTTGTTCGAGTCGTTTGGTAGTATATGGATTGTTAGTATAAATACTATCTTGTTGGTCATATGTGATTGACCTGTGAATCGAGTGGATAAAAATAACCCCTTGTATTTGTTATCAGGTCGACCACGAAGGGAATCTATGGATCCTGAGCAATAGACAGTCGCGCTTCCTGTACGAGACGATGGACCACGGTGACATCAACTACAGGGTGCTCACGGCGCCCGTGGCCACGCTGCTGGAAGGCACGCCGTGCGAGAGGAGATCCGCCTTCAGCTTCATACGACGCTCTCGCTCTAGTAGCAACACGTGAGCACAGTGGTGCGTGTAATGATTAAATACCTTTATCAGAATACACATTTGAATATTAATTCAGCAAGTTATCCCATAGCTCAGTTGGTAGTGAATTCTATTGAGTGAGGGAGTGGTCCTGGTTCGACGCTGGCCAGGTCAAACTCATGTGCCAGATAAATGTTGGTTCCGGGTCATTGTCGTCAGTGATGTCTAGTTGTGTTACCGAGGAACCCTTAGTGAACGTATATCATCATTAATACTATATAAATATGTAAAAAAAAAGACAATTTAGTAGGTATATTTTTTCTCCTTTGTATGTCAATTGGGTTTTGTTTTGTAGATGTGTGCCAAAAATATATTCCATCCTCGTCTATAGATACAAGATTTAATGTTAATAATGCTTGGCGTACACTAGTAAATTAAACAAACGCTCACACAGTCATACCCTCACCCTAGGCTTCCTTGTTACGTGCGGTATGAACACACAATGGAAAACCTTAAACATTTATTTGTCACATAAATAATTCGGCTGAGAATCGAACTTGACACCTTTAGAAATCCAATAAACAATATAATGAAACGACTGGACAATATTCAATTTTTTTTTATTCGATTAAAAATAAAATGATTAGTCAATAATAGTAAAAGACGATAAATAATTTAAATTTTTATTTATTAATATACAACATGGTAGCTATAGCTATTTAATTTAATTAATTCAATAAGTCTATGTGATTGACTGGAAAATAATAATAGTTGTAATAATTGTTGCACGAGTCGCTGTCGCGGACACACACAGAGACAGACGGACGCAGACACCGCCTCTCGATATAGTATTTCGTTCGCGTATATTTCAGTCTTCTCACTAAGTACCATTGCTTAGCGAGTTACAAAAGACTCTCGATACGATAAACCCGGTGTCTCCCCTGGACCCCAGCCTCGCCGACTACTGTCTACTTTGAACGTTCACATAAGGCAGTTGGAAACTGAGGAACCAATCATCTAATTATTAATTATAACAATTATGTATTTAAATTATTTAACATTTTTATTCAACAAAACTACAAAAGAGATACGAATTGGATTTATTGTTATAAATAATTTTCAAACTCCTTATAACAGTTGCGATCTTGATATTCAAATAATATAGCTTCAAATAATATACAATATATGTATACAATATACAGTATCTTAGCCCTGGTCGCCGGGGGTTTAAGTAATTCAGAGGGGAGTCCAAGAGCTCTACACTTCAACAGTGCTAGCGAGGAAACTTGGAACTGCGCTGCAAGTTCTACACAAACGTAATATGTCTTTAATAACATCGTTTGCATCCGACGACACCTCCATCAACTTTCGACCTTAACACGCTATTAATAAGAACTACATTTATCACGTCTGTTACTAATACATAAGTAAGGGAGGCGCATCTCACGATTTAATCGATTTTCAACCCTAAAGTTCTACCAATTTGTAGAGTATGTTACACGTTACAAATATGGTTTTATCAATTCGACATTGTAACTAAGTCTAGCCGTAGACTACTTACGAGTTTTATTTAAGATATTCAAAAGAATATTTATTTACTTTCGTAAATAATGATAACAATATAAACATTTATATTCCGCACGACACTTACCGAGCGCAATTTCTAATAGATATTTAGGAGTTACAAAAGCCTGCCGAGAGATACCAAAGTTCAATATTTACAATAAAATTTATATTATTGCTTGAAATTTTTTAGGCCATATCCATATGAATTGATACAAAATGTATTAATACAGACAAAAAGCAATGATAGGAATCAACCACACTGGAGTCGGCCAACTTCAGGATGAATCGTGGTAATTAACATCGCCTAATTGTAATTGACATGATATTGTACAGTAGCGCGCTGAAATATGACATAAAACAATAATAAAAAATAAAATAAAATGTATATATAAAACCAGTGCGTACAGTACGCAACATTGACGTACACACGCACCGTGACCGTACCCATTGCGAATAACGATACGAGACTGTGACGAAACGCACTCAAATATTTATTTGATAACACAGCTGTACATCCAATCATCCGCTTGTCTTTCAAAGACAGTCTGCCTTCCATAATTTACGTGACGTAGTTCGAAGGCCCGATGACGATGGAAGGATTTATGGTGGTGATAAGGATTTGACGGAGCAAGTATAGGACGCCCTGCGCCGCGTGGACAGATATAAATAAAAATGAATGAACAATACAATCATTGCCAGCCGATGAAGCACCAATACAGGAGCCCGGGGACTAGTCGTGTGCAGACGTCTGTGGGTTTTTCGATAAGTATATTATTTCAAATATATTTGATACAATTATATACATCGGAATATTTTTTTTGTTAGTGTGAGAGAAGCAAACAGCAGGCCAACTCGTGCTACGTGGCCACCGAACCCACGGTTGTACAAAACCAGTTTCATACAGAATTGCAACCCCATTTGGTACAATACAGTATTTAATCCTCTGATCGCTCACGCACAGTATCTTTCTTCACAGTACCGTTACGTTCTGGTTCTGGTTTAGGTATCAACGGAAACCTGCACCTGTGTGGAATACACGTCCAACGACGGTTGCGCCGCTAGTCCGTAGCCTAAGCCGCCGTAACGGTTCAACATGCGTTGATATAAAATCATTATTAATTAACACTCATGCTGCGCTATACATATGGATGGCCGAAATGTGTTTAACAGTTTTGCAACAAATATAGGTCATTGTTATTAAATGGAAATTTATATGGAATGTGTATGAGGGCCTCTAGACAATATAACACTTAGTTAATACATTTTAATATTCTCGAATCTAGTCATCGTAACGGCATTTCATTATTTAAAAGCCCCGTGTACGCTGCTCAAGTGCTAATTGGTGGCGACCAACTTGAATATCTGGGGTTGATTTCCCATTCCAGAATTTCGACGTAGCTCAACGATAAAAACGAGGTATTTACGTGCTGTTCGCAGCACTAAAACCTTCTAGGTTTTTTTGCCGCTAACAATCACTTACCAAATGTCTGAGCTGGTTTTACATTCAATGAAGCTATAAAGCATGGAAGCAATTTACTTAAACGAAATTTACACAACGTTTCCGGCCTGAATCTGACATTCTAATAAAATCTTACGAGATTACTATAAACAAAAACATATACCAAGTACATGATCAAATCATGCTCAATTCCCCACGAAGTTCGGCCAGTATCAAGCTTAGATTGACGAGTGGAATAGATGGAGCGTGTAAAAATAATAAGTTTAGATGTAAACATCTATTGCGTTCATTATCTCTTTAATATTTACATTACAATCTGTACTCAATTTAAACATGTCGTCGTAACTCATATATCTCATTTCTGGGTTCAGGCCACCTCTCAGTATATACGTCTCGCTGGCCAAATGCAGATTGCTAGACTTTACAAACCTTTTAGAGTATTACAATTAGTTTCTTCAACTTCACCTTTCGAAACTCCGTGAGGACGAAACGTTCATATCACTAGACTATCACATTTTCAATAAAATATTTATATATATATACATACGATTTTTACGACGATATAAACTGCACGCACTGTTTTGAAGTTTGTGACTGTGAAAACTTAACAACTTCGAAGATGAATACAGATGAAGTTATGCCCAATCATACTAATCACACCTGTAAGACTGTGGGTTATAAGCATTTAAAAAAATGCTATTCAAGTCACGCCACTAACAGAAAAAGGCAGAGACAGAGATATATTTCAATTATCATGTAACTAAATATATACACCCCATCTCTTCTTCTCGTCAATCTATGACCTCAACAGTCAGAACTTTAGGCGATGTATAAAAAGTGGTGCGTCACAAAGAAGTTTTATTTACCTAGATACCCTACGAGTTCGGTTCGTGAGTGACATAGAAATGTCTACCTTAAAGTACTGCGTGACTCAATATCCGAGTGAGGTTAGGATACATTATCTGGCGCCGTCCGCGCCTTCGGCCGACTTGCTCTGCTGCAGCTTGGATTCCAACCTCTTACTTAGCGGGTCATTGTACTCCCAACCCTCCTCACCTTTGGGGCTGAACAACTGAAAATACAATAATACAGCCATTAGCTTATCATAATCATCATGTGAATAATGTATTTTTACTTATTATAATTTAATACTTGATAGCTATCCCACGCGACGGTGAGTGGTGGTGCAATCTAGGACGGCATAGAGCGCTAACTCAGTGAAACTATTTACTTTTGACTCGGAGTCTATTTGAACTATAATAAAATATGCATATATAAAAAAATACAAAAATAAAATCGTTGTTTTTTTTACATAGAATAAGTTAATACTTGACAACAATCCCACCCGATGGTAAGTGGTGATAAAGTCATAAGATGTTTAACGCATTAACTTATATGAGCCTATTCACTCTCCCCACTATTCTTATTCACTGCGTGTGTACTTCTGTATGTCTACGTGTGTGTGACGTCCACCGACCTGCGTGACCCACTTCTCGTCGCCGTCGAGCCGCGCCCTCGCGGCGTCGCGCTGCGCCTGCTCCAGCGTGCGCTTGGCGGCGGTGGCGGCGACCGTGTCGGCGGCGCGCAGCGCGGCGGTCACGTGCCGCCAGACGCGGCGCGACTCGTGCGGCGCCTGCCGCGACACGCTCGCCACTCGCTTGCGACGCGACTTCATCGACGACACCTCAAACACCACTTCAGTGCGCTGAGCGATAAGACAAGGTATTTTTTTAGTTATTTTAATATTAAGTGCCGGCAAATGAAAATATATTTTACAAGCCTATCTCTCCTGTTCGTGGTGCAACCTTTTGAAGACTTCGCAAAGCAACGGCGCATGGTATTCTTGGTCCTTCGAGCCAATACATTAATGTGGTTTCTAAAGAACTTACTCCGCTCTCTGTCCAGCGGCCGTCCATCCTGGAGTTCCACTCGCCGCTGGCGGTGTAATATGGCTTCTTATCCCCCGCGGCGTACACCTCGCAAGTGACGCGGTGCTTCTTGCCCCCGTAGAATGGTTTCGTGAGGAACTCCACGTTGGCCTTGTGACCCGTCTGCGGACACTCGATTGTGACCGACCCGCCCAACTCGATCCACGGGACTGTTAGTATTGATCTGAAAAGTAAATCTTGTATTGTAGTGAGCGGAGAGGTCGGGAGATCCATGTGTATGTATGTGGTCGCCGCATGCTATGACGTGCATAATTGCAGACGTGCTAATTTTTTATTTCATATCAGCTCATAGTTCTGTGCCCTCCCCCTCTCATTTTAATAATAATGTCCTTAAATTTTAACCAAAGAAATTGACTTGCAAACTAATAACATAACACATGTGTGAGAAGGGCCGCGTCCAAAGCACTCACCTGCCGTATCCATTGGGAAAGGTGAGCGTGTACTGTTCGCCGAGGTCTAGCAGCGTGACCACGCCTTTACCGATGTTGTGCACGCCTATCGAGAGCCCCAGGAACTTGCTCTTGGTCCACACCCACGCCTCGAACTGGATGCGCTTGTTGACGTGCTCCGCGTAGAAGGCAGATATCGGCGGGTGGTGAGACACTTGCTCTGCGACGAACGACAGCTGGTCGGGACTGCACCATGGGACGGGACCGTCGCCAACTTCTTGCTGGATCATTGTAATTAGCGTTGTACAATTGACCATTAAACTTTATGCGTTCTTTTATAAGGCTCTGTTTTCCTGATTATGGTATAGATGGATATATAAATGACAAGGACCAGTTTTGCGCAGGTTAAAATTTACTTTGCAATTGTCATATTGTTGGTTTAAAAGATTTGGTGAAGAAATGTGCATATGTTTATTTACAAAACATCCGAACGATTAATTTATTTTGGATTTTTTTTTATGTTTCTGACCCGCTCTCATGCACGTGCTGGTCGTCGCAACGTACGCAATTTTGCACGTCCGCGTGTCGGGAGTGGGATCGCGTGTCACTGTACATGCGCGTGTTTCAACAACGACAATAAACGTAAACTTGGGAGTCGGTAGGGATAGGAAAAGTACGGCAAATATACAAGACATATGTCTTTAACATTGAATGTTATCATGCTTTTAAGAAGTAAATTAAATTAGATAAACATAACTTACACTAATCGCAAAATCACGTGTCTAGTAAAAGTTATAACGGTATTATTAAATTAAATATATTCTATCGTGTCGTATTGTATTGTTCCAAATTTGTTTATCAGTTACTTTAAAACCGTTCATATATAATCAAATAAAACCAGTTAACGAATTGTGATGTCCAATGGTGACTAATTCAATATATAATGTAGAAATTTGCATCATATAAATAATAATATAGATCTAAAAATTAACTTCCCATTACAGTTTCGTCGTATACTTTTATTACACTACCCCTCCAATTGTTGACTTGAATACTTATAAAAATGTATAGTCTCAACACAGAACAGTGCTTACCGCGCGCATCTCAAATGTGTGTCACTGTACATTTATGTGATCGGAACTTGGTATACAAAACTCCTGTTACATTACCAATCAAATAAAAACTTAAGACACAATCTACACTTTCCGACCCTGAGTAGGATTTAAGGAAATATCTTTTGAAATATTCTTCCTGATAAAAAAAAAATATTGCTGACCGACTAACAACGCACTACCTAAATTTAGAAGAAGTCGATAAGCATAACACCTTATACAAAGGTGGCTATATGACGGCGTTTTATAAAAATCCATCTCTAGTGCGGTGAAAGGTGTGCTATCATAATAAATCAATGCTTGAATATTTCACGTAGAGAAAGCTACCCCATCCACGCGGTGATCAGAGACAGTTCTAAAATATTTACCTTGTCAGCACCCTGGACACCACCCTGCTGTTCGTCCAGGTCCCAGTGACAGCGGAACACCTCGCCGAGGATGGGGTTGTACGGCTTCTTGGCGACCTGCGACTTGCGGCCCGCGTGGTACGAGCTCAGGTACCAGCGGACCACTTGCACCATGCGCTCGCGGGGACTCGCCCCCTCCACTATCCTGGACACACGAGAATTTTGTTTACACTGTATGTACAGAGCTAAAAGGTTCTTCTAAGCCGCCAATAAACGAAGGATACGAAGTAATCAAAAGTATCTTCTGTACCGGAGTGCGGACTTACTGGTGACTAATAGGTTTCCAACCGATTCTTTTCATCATGTAGGACGACATTTGACACTGTTGAGATAAAAGGGGGTCTTAAGTCCGATGTGAAGTGCAGTCTGGAACATTCGAGTTATGTTCTCATGTCCTTTGATATTGATTTTATTATCATTATAATTGATTGAGTCCACTTTGACTTACTTAACGAACTGATCGGGATACGCGAACGAGTCCGCGTACATCTCCAGTAGCGACCGTCTCTCCAGTATGAACGTGGGGAGCACGACCTGGAACATACATACATACGTACAGTGGAGAGGTAATGTCGATATGGAAACGATTCATCCTCTTTTACTGAATTTGCTAAGCTGACTGAAGAATATAAGAAAACAAGACAAATCTATAAGAAAAACAACAACAACAACAAAGCATATTTTGTGTGTATTTATATTATGTGGTATATTTATGTATTAATATTTATTTATATCACAGTATACAACAATAAAAGTTGTCTGCCACAGAATGCTTTTAGCATTGAATCCGTCTTGTAACTTGACCTTTTGCATGGTGCAAACGTTTAAAATATATAAATTAATTAATTTTGTGATATACTGCTTAGTGAACAAACATTCACTTTACCAGTGAGATCTCTAGTGGTTCGCACGCTGTTCTCTCGTTCACGTGGAGCGGAGTCGAGTTCGGTACGTTTGTTAACGTTGTGTGCGTATTATAAATAAAATATGACCTGGCGTCGGTGAAGAAAAATATCGCGAGAAAAATTAGTTCATCGGAAAATACCTTGTAGTGTATTTCTGTATCTGTCAATTCGCACTCTAACGAATGATTATGGAAGATAAATAAAAATAATTAAATCACAGATAGGTGGTGCGCACATCTATTAAGCCAGGAATCGAACCTGGAATTCATTGCTGCACCAAATGCAAAGAGAAGTATTATTGAGACTTGAGTATGTATGAGTCACACAACCTCAGATCATTCAGATCACAATGTGAAACGTGCCTCTAAATTTAGAGGGACAATTGACAGACTACAGCGGTAGACATTTATGTGATAGATAAATGTTTGTTCTCGGGTCATGGGTGTTTGTGATGTCATATTTGTGTATGTCCATGCCAGCCCTAACATAGGGAATCTTAGTGGGGGGTTGTGAGTGTTTAATCGAAAAAAAAAGACACTAGCTGGGCGCAATGAATAAAAAAAACATAGTAATCAGGTGTGGAACCAAGTCAATATGAACATATCAAATACCTTGGTGAGGTCCATTCCAATCTTGACCTGGGACAGCAGATGCGTGACGACTGAGCCGTGGTTCTCCATCGAGCCCAGGTCGCTGTCCGACTCGTCCTCGTACAGTGCTGGACGACAACACAACGTACATGATAGGTGTGTAGGATCTATAATAGCACAATCGTTTGACTGTGTGTTTCGACCTTAGGCGGCGAACAGTGTCGGTCAAAAGTTGCTTCAAAGACAACAAAGCCGAGTCTGTCCACCATGGGATTAAGATTCATAGGAATTTTGCAATTTAGATGCGTGAGTTTTGGTTTATAAAACCATCAGCAAGCAGGTACGTACCACAAGCAGCTACGGAGTGATAGCAAATTTACGGTAGTTACCACCAATGAACATAGACAAAAGCAAAGGAGTCACCAATGCAACGTTGCCTCTCGAAAGAAAACCATTTTTAAGGCTTTTTTTTAAGAACTTCATCATATATCACTTTGGGAATACGACAGATTCTCGCAAAACTTGAACGTGGCGAGTCGCCAGAATTCCACTCGATGTTCAGTTATTATTATTTCGTATCGGGAATTTTACGAGTACTTCATGTCATAGATCACAAACCTTCTTCGTGAATCGCTCTATATATTGTTAACAACCACATGAAAATGTCGACAGTAGAAGTTTTTGAAAATATCACGTTCAGACGCCTATTCTTTATGTTGTAATAATAATTGATTGGCGAACAGGTATCAAATATTATTTCCCATTAGGCATATTAAATATTCCAGTATTCCCGTCACGGACCACGAATATCCTTTCGGTGTACACTTGTCGTGAGTCACCCTCGGTGCGAACACGGCGCTCGTATCCAAACACTTTCTATTTGCATACAATACGATGTTTTACACGTCCATGGTTTAAAAGGATATTGCAAAATGCCCGTGCGCTTTCATTTATTTAGTACGAAACGATATCTGTGTAAAACTAAACGTGTTGAAGGAGATCTGTAATATCGATGAAACTTTGCGACGGCCATTCGACTCGTTCTGGATAAACGACTCAACACCGGGCTCTGTGCCCAACGGCTGATTGGATAGGGTAAACGAAACGACATCTTGGTTATGTAGCGACTGTGAGTTAGGGTAAACGACCCTGACACCGGCCACGCCGCTAGTAGCAGTCTCTTGGTATTTTCAATGTGATCATAACAATTCAGTTGGTTCTGTCCTACAATTTTAAGCACTAAACGGTCTTTACACTTATAGAGATTAAAATAAACATTTGGAACGATCATAAAGAAAATTGAATACTACAAATGAGGATAATTTTTTTACAATTTTTTAACAAGTTCCAGACTTTGGAAAAAAAAAGCGATGACTTTATTTATTCTTCAAATATCGTAACCAGCGAAAGTAAATGCTTAAATAGTAATATTGGATTCCCGAGTGTATTCACCAATTTCTTTGTTTCTACTAGTTACAATTCACAAGGTTATCTATAACGTCACCAGTGTAGTCTGATATTTAATTTAAAATGGCCCCTAATTGCAGCCGCAAAATATTAATATATTAGGATAATTAATATTTTGTGCCGAGGTATTACCGAGTATGGCAAATAAAAAAAGAGAAAATAGCACTATAAATTAATTACCTTTAGCATAATATTGTTAATAAAATAATGCCGCCGCCATGGCCCACTCAAGCTAAACTTGCATTAGATACACAAAAGCCATCTTTCGGTTCAGAGTGGTTGCAATGAACTACAAAGGCTAGTGTAATTATATATTGTAATTCAAATTTTATTTAACTCTTATAATTTTTATGCATACCATTATAATTAATAATAGGTAAACTACCTTTCCATAAAAAATATACTTGTAATAGTACATTACTTAAAAAAAAACGAAATATTATTCTTAATAAAAAAATGGTGTTTGGGACAGTAACCCTACCGAAGATTCGATTTTCAAACACTTCAACAGTATTCTCACGGACCTCTCCCCAGAGGATAACCACTAGACTTTGTAATATCGCTCGTGTTTTTTAGTTAATCTGTGGCCGATAAAAATATAGATGCTGCTGTCGCCACTTGCTCCCGTCTGCAGACTACGATAGCAACACATAATTACAGTATTCTTACTGTTATTCACATCGATGGCCTGGCGTTCCATGCACTATCGAGTTAGAAGAGCTTACCTTGGAAGTACTAGCTGCATAGATTTCATATTTAATTATCATCGATTTATCAATCGAATCGCTCACGACGTCCATAAGTGTGGTTAAAGCGACCACGCTGAAAGTCGTTAGGTCAAGGTTGAGTCGCAACGTGCGGCTTCATCACAAATTGATAACTGAATTGTTACTACTTCTGTGGCACCCAAATGAATGTGTGGTATTTATGATTATGTTAACTATAACATTTGTATTATATTTTATTTTACTATCTCAAAGTAATAAAATTCCCTTGGAGATAATTTTTCATCAGAAATGCACTCACCATCGTAGTCGATTTCACCATCGCGGGTGCGCGGCAGGTCGACGGCGACGGGCGGCGCCGCGTCGGGCTCCGGCGCGCCCTCCGCCGGACAGGTGCGGCTCGCGCTGGAACAACCACAGAACACCATCGTCAACAATAGAGAGTTAGACATTTTGAAAACCTACGTGCGTACTGAATACCGCTATCTTTATCGATGGCGAACACCATGAGGAAATTGTACACCCGATTTTTCTCCATAATGTAGCAGATGGTATGTATTTCTCAGGCAACCTTGTAATTATCAAGGCTCGTGCCTAGCAATGGCACGGCACGGCCATGGGTTGCAATGATGACATTCAGGATATATTACTTAAAGGTATGACGTAAAGTTGCGGCATTGTCCTGACACACAATGGACTGGTCGCCGCTATATACAACTGTCAGAAATCCAATACTCACAACGACGCCATTAGAACGCTCCACGCGTAACGAACGAAACCGCAGTTGAGGCCTTTCGCGCTAATGTCAACGTCCGGCGGTGCCACATCTGACTCGTTCAAATACTTGCTTTATGGTATGTTACTGGCTGAGTGTTATATCTTCATAACCAAGTGATCGACCAAGTATGTCATTTTATATAAGTAATTTCATATCAAACATGTTTGGATGTGGTCAGCAGTTGAACACATGACGGCTAGTGGTAAATTACATACTTGCTTCTGTACTGTGGATGGCACATTAGCTTGTTCCCTTAGATGCAAAATACATAAAATCATTTATTTAACACAGCAAATGGGCTACATTTAACAAGCCACAACTAAAGTAAGTTATTTTTGAATTATGTCGCTAAACCCGATTAAATACACATAAAAAACTAATTTTAAGCCTTCAATTTTTCTTGTTAAAATAAAAATTTACGTCGGGAACGTGAATAAAGCAAGTATGTTATTTCGGGATGGAACGCCGCAATGCGGCTCAAACACCGCTCGCCGCGCCGATCGCGCGTCCCGTGGGCCCGTGGCGTATTGTGTTCACAACGTGAAATGTACACATTCTTTGTAGTTACTCGGTACCCACGATAATTAAGTAACATGCTGATATACTAAAGCATTTCCACCGTAACAGCGGCACATTTGGTAGCAACGCTGGACATCATCTAAGTACGGTATTTACATTTACGGAAATTACTGCACCTCCTTTACAATTATTACCTTGTATTGCACTGTTACAAATTGTATTTTTGTAATTTACACCGATATTTCCACCGAATTTCATGAATTGGATGGGTGGAAGAGCCTGTCAATTATACATCTTGTTGTTTTGTTTTCTTAAGTACAATAAATATCGACTTCATCGTACGTACCCATCACACTTAAAAGGTAAACGACCACGACAATATATTTAAAATCATGCAGTTGCATATGTATCTGTTGTTACTTCTGATTACTGAGACAGAAAGTCCCATTTCCTTTCACCTACCATCACCGGCTCCCAACTTCACTACCAGCTAAACTACAAGAGTTCCGTATTTGTAGATGTACTATTATAGCACACGTACAGATTTTTGTACCGAACGCAAACCCACAAACGTCGCAACGTTTCAGGTACATTGATCGAATGCTACCTTATCAATTGATACGGACATATGTTTCTTAAATATTTATTTGTGTACTGTACTAATTTATTTCCTACGGCTGAACGCCGGACTTAAAAGCATCGGGCCGAAAACGGCGATCTCTATAAATCCAGCACTTTATTATATAGGTCGCGACCGCGTTTTTATTTACGAAAATGCTAAAGTTGTGTTTTGAATGTAGTGATACAAGATGTTTTTGTAACTGCATATGTCCAAGTGTTTATTTTGGCTGAGATAATCTGTCGATGGCGTTATCTTTGTAAGTCCGCACGGGTCCTGTGTGGCGACGTAACGATAATGTAATAATAAAGAACTATCCGAGAAGAAACATTCACCGTTACATAATTTATTACCTCGATCGGACTCGAACCCGGCCACGTCGCTATTCAGGCAAAGTTGTTATCAACTGAGCCAATTATGTAAACGATTTAAAGAAGCATCAATTCTACTGCTAATTTAAATCGTTTAAGATAACTTTTTTTGTTGTGAAGACAGCCGGATATCTAGGATTGATAAGAAATAATGTAGGGAGATTAATCGACTTACAAAGCAAGCTTATGTAAAGAAAATAGTTGCACACAAGCGACAATTTATAATTTGTGTGTCTATGTGCGTGTGTGTGTGCATTTAATAATGCAAGTTCGTAAAACTGTGGCGCACGATTATGGAACGGCTCAGAATGGCGGCGGGCGACAGCGACAAATCAAGTGAACGAGCGCGGTAATGCGTCTTGGCTTAGTGTGATATGGTTTCACTAGTAGCTTGTTTGTGCACTGTTTTTTTATGCATATAAAAAATATATGTTTCAAATTTTTTTCATGTAAATAGCCGACAAAAGAGCAGACAGGCCATCTGATGGTAAGTGGTGACCCCTGCACATGACACAAAGGCCTAACCGACTCGTTGCATGAAGGTGTGTGATACGTAACCCAACGACCTCCTACACGAAGGTCCTGACGCCACTACCTCATTGCATAGGATGCACTAAGAGGACAGGAGTTTGGATTGAAGTATAAGATATATAAAGCCATCGGTACAGTATGCTCAAAATACAGTTTGAATTATTATGGGAGGTATTAATAATTAATTATTGTGTACTAATAAAATGTTGCTTTGCTTCAAAAAAACATCGCCTTATCCTTAGCACTTATAATGTTTTAGGACTGAGTTTTCTCGTTGTATGAATTAGAAATATATTAATTTATAACTTTTTTATTTATGGATGGATTGACAATGAAACGAGCTTTAAATATTAAGCGATGCTTCCTTCCATTAGTGTAAAGGTCGAACCACACATATCAACTCGGAAAGGGATCGTCACCATATCAAGAGTTAGCGTCACGCCTCTCTATGAACACTACTTCGATCTATGTCGATGGTTTTCTTAGATGATTTTAACGATATGGCAGAGTTGTTTGGTTTCATATCACATTTGTGTCACGAATTTATATCATATGTTTTGTAGCTCGTGGTGCATCATATTAAATAAGGAATAAAGCTTCTGTACCGTCCAGTTAAATCTGACTGTAATCGTGCGTCGTTGTAAGGTTTTTCGTCAACCCGGATCCTTCAAGAATCAACCATGAAGTATTTTTTTTTTTGGTTACATCGTCGAAGAGGCAGTAATAGGCGGTCCGTTTTGAAGCGGAGTACCTGGGTTATAACATATAAATATAGCCTTTGTAACCTATTGTCAACGATAACCAACTGTTTCATTGACCGTCTCATGTCTGTTTCAATATGATAATATGGGTACTACTATCTTTCCCAAATATCGTCCAAGATACATTGTACCCATTGGATTTTGTATTATATCTACACTGGACATACTATCGTGACAAAACTAATTAATTAATTACCATCGCGTTGACCTAACATTAAAGCTGGCACAGAGAAACATCTTCACGTGTAACATAAGAAATATTAAATCCTCGGATATCCGGCATGACAGCGATGCATCGAATGGTTACAAATTAAAACTGTACCTAGTGGTGAATAATTGAGTTGCAACATGGGAACCATGCCACGCGACCTTCGAGTGTTCGAGTGGCCAAGGGCGGGGTCACAGCCGTCGTATCGATTGTGGAGTCTACGTGCAAGGGGTTTCTTTGTCTCGCATCGACCTTCGCGACCACGATGGTTATTGTCCATTACTGAGTGAGGTCGGTCGACTTCCTTTGCAGCACGTGTGAAGTAGGGGTGTTATGGATATGGAATTTTGGATCTAGATATGTATTTATCGGTTTCGATTACGGTTACTGATATGAAATTATTTCGCATTATCCGATAGCTTCGGATAATTTCGGTTACGGACAGTAGATGATTTTCGACTTGAGAAAAAACAACACAACACAGCATTAACAGTTTCACATTATTTCTAGTTATTGTGTAGTATTATAGTCACAGAAAAAACATTAGCCGTAATAAAAATATAAATTAAATAATAAAGACTGTCTAAAATGTGAAACAATATTATAATAACGTATTTTATTTACTCTTGTGGGCACCTTTGTCCCACATTCATACATATACTATATGTAGTTTATAATATA